>JACEGR010003828.1:0-97558 GCA_014170235.1 Listronotus bonariensis | reverse complement strand
ACCAAAGTAACGTTTTAAAAAGATCCTCACAAAAAAATAGACCAAAAAATTTGCAATACACTAAAAAAATAACATAGAAATAAATTCCAATCGTCAAGAAGAGCATGATGAAAATGAAGTTGAGCAACTTGAAAATATTGAAAACGAAATTCCAAACGATGCAGATATAGAGGCGGATACTGAAGACGATTTTTAGGTTATATAGTTATTTTGATCTTTAATGTCACTTTCTAACTTTTATTACGTACATATATAACTATTTTTTTTGTTCCTTTAATGTTTCTGTTAAGTTAGAATTTTTACGTATTTTTGTTTTTTATTTCTAGGTTCAATATGTCTGTATTGGAAGAAGTATTATTTTTTTATTTTGTTTTTCTCTGTGTAAATATTTTAGTATTTTTATTTTTTGTTTTTTTTTAACCATGTTTTTATTAAAGGTAATAAAATTTTACCCACAAACTTTTCAAAAGATTTTTATTACTTTGATATTACAAAAAAAAAACAGCGGAAGTTTAAAAAATTTCTAAAATCAACATTATCTAACATTAAATGAAAACTATAATACTAAACATTATTTTGATCTAAAGTGTGAATTAAAGGAAAGAAAAATAAATTACTTCTATATTCTACAGCCACTAACTTACACTTAATACAAAACAATGAATAACGTTTTAAAAGTGTTGCCTTTAAATTTTCGCTTTTATAAATATTTAAAAAGGAAGATCTAATCGGTATATCAAAAGCGTCGATTAAAGATTTCATAGAATTACCATAAATATAAATATTTTTATTTTCTTGAGCAACAAACTCCATAGCAACTACTTGGTTGTCTTTGGTTAAAAACCATTTATCAATTTTATCTTTGGTTAAAATAAAATTACTAAATTCTATCTTATGAAATACGTTTTCACTTTTTTGACACTTAAGGACCGGAAACTTTGTATTTGGGTCTTGAACTAGCAAGAGATTTTCGTTTTGCATAATTTCACTCATCCTTTTGGCTGCTTGAGCTAATGGGTTATTTCCATTTCTTAACATGTTTTTTATCTGAAATAATCTGTTTTCAAAAGGATAGGAATTAAAAGTTGAAAGATCCCCAAACTGTTTAACTTCATCTACCAAATGTGATAAATTATGAATATTGCTACTAATATAATCTTCTCCATAAAAATCAGGAAAATATTCTAAATATGATTCTAACAAATTTTTGGCAAGAACAAGAAATTTCTTATAACTATTAGAAGAACATATTGTTACTGCACAATAAAATTTTAAAAAATGCTGGTATACATCTAAAGGCAACACATCGATAAGTATAACAACACTTAAATAATACAAAAGGATCGATATTCGGTGCCCTTCCAGTGACACAGAATATCCAGTCCTCGCACAGATCTATGGATCTCAGTTGGCATTTTGCAGCTTTCTAAAAAATTAGAAACCAAACTTATATCCCTAACAGACCATTTTACCCGATAGTTTCCAAAGTTGCCATCCCTCCATCCCAAAAGACATCTTTTCATGATGCCCAAATCAATCAGGTGCAATGAATCGCCTATAGGAAAGCTTTTTATCATGTCAACTGGCAACATGGTTAGTGGAGAAGTCTGTTTGTGATGTGCTGCATAGATTTTTCTCTAAAGCCAGCATCTGTTCGTTCTTCGCATCCAGATCTTGGAAAAAAACTGTATGGGATAAGTAGGAATATTCGCCAATAGTCGTACACTTGAGACAGCCGTGCTTGCCATTAAAGTTGGTAACACCTTTAAAAAATATGTAGGTTCTTAATATTATAAAAAAATATATGTGTTTTACCTACCTTTAATAAATGCTCTCGCAGGTGAGTCGCATATAAAACACCTTATATTTATCATAATATTTCTGTTATTAATAAGTAGCCCTTTGGTAAGTAAGATCTTTGCTTCTTCTACAAAGGGTAGGAGATATGTAGTGAGGTCACTTGGTTTTCCTTTTCCACAATATATTCCAATAATCATTGGCTTTATCTTAGGAAGTTCATGGATATTAAAAAGTATTGGCCAAAATTCGGTTTTACTGCTGCGGTAAATTGGTAGGCCATCCATATTTATATTACACGAAATGGATTCTGGCACATTGGACATTTTAGTTAAAATCTGACGTAAACTTACTTCAAAACCATGGTGCCAATAATTACCATTTCCATCAGCTTTGCTTATCGAAACAGTTTGATAAGTTTTTAGTAAGGTCCTAGGGTCTTGAGGAAGTAGGTGCGGAAACCGATCATTCACATGCCGAAAAAGACTTTTAAGCACTGCATGGGGTACGTTGGAAGACACTGCCCAGGTTCTAATATTTTGTCGGAACTGTGCATCCTTTTCTAACTCGAGCACATTTTCCACAATTTCCTCATCACATTCATTTTCGAGCCAATTTTCAACTTCATTTGATGCCTCCGTTTCATTTTCAAAATTTAGATCGGTTGCCCTAATATATTGAGAGTTTGTGTTTTGTTCAGGCAATATTCCAGAGTATTCGCCATCACTAAGTGCAGCAGCATTTATTTGTTTCTTTGAAATTATCGAGGAATTTTTGTAATATTTCTTAACCTTCCTGCGAAATCCACCACTCCGTTTTAGGTTTTTCCACTTATCTATGCACTCTTGTTTCGACATAACTATTTAATATTAAAAAAGTTCTATAAAAATAAGTGAAAGACTCTTTATGCACAGGATCACGCACACACTATAATGTCAGTTTACAAAATATACATTCGAATTTAATTATAAATTTTAAATCTCACCAAATACTTTATAAAGGTGTTGTTTGAGATATTTTACTCTCCAATGACATAAAATTGTTTTTTAATTGTTTTATTTTTGGGTTGAATAACCAATTTAAAAACCTTTATAAAACTGTTTTATAATTGCACCAGCGGAGAATAAAAGGTGGTCAGCAACAAATTTGTTTTATTAGAAACAATTATAAAACTATTTTATAAAGGTTGAATTTAACACTCAAAAAATGTTTTATAAAGGGCTTCTAAAAAACAAAACTGTCTTAGTTATCACCTTCATAAAACCTTTTTAAAATATTTTTGCTCCAACAGGTAAATTGTTTTAAAAACATGTTTTAAGAACGTTCTTAGAACATACTTATAAAACAAAAAAGTTCTTACAGCTAAATTACCATCCTCGCAACATTTATAAAACAAACATACTTCCATAAAACGTTTTTAAAACAATAATAAAACAAAATTGCTGCAGAGACTAAATTTAATAAAACATTTTTGTTAAGAGGTGCTTAAATATCTCTAAAACTACTTAAGTTGTGTTTACAAAATTCGCTATCTAGAGGTGTTTAGGCCAGAAGAAATAAACAGTGATATCGGCATTATCGCCAGTTTTTCAAGTTTTACGCTTGTAAGCAAAGGTGCCTGCCAATTTTAGTAAGGTTTAAAATTTTTAACATTTAATCTTTACCAGAAGCGGACATATGACAACACCGCATGTTCATTAAAATCTACCAACAGTGCCGATATCAGCGGTTTATTACCTATAAACCCCTTAATCCAAAATTTAATATTATAAACGATACATTCAGTGGCGGCTATGAATTTTTGCCGTCCTTAATTTATTTTTGGTTTAAAAAAATGTTGAAAAACAAAAAAAAGCTTTTCACTTCCATTTTTACCCCTACAAGGTTTCTAAATCAAAATAAACAATTTATAACTTAAATCTGCCGCCCTAGGCTCCAGCCTACTCAGCTTGCTAGTAAATCCAACCACTGGATACATATTATAAAATAAAAAAATATAGGTGTAGAAAAAGCATACTAAATTTGGCAACCTTTTCAATAGCATTATTGAATTATTTTACATCATAAAGAGCAAATTTAGTAAATATAGTTTAAGCGGTTTAGAGATATTTAAGAGTCAATAAAGAAATATAAAGAAGAAGAAGAAGAAGAGTTGCAGTACTTATTAACCCAATCAGCTGTTTTTAGGATTTACTGGCATTTCTGTTAATTTTCTGAACACGTTTATTTCATTCGGCTAATTTATCGGCTTTCTGTCGAAACAAAAAACCAACCCCAAAACATAACCCTTTTGCAATTTTCTTGGTCGTACAGTTTTTTCACGATTTTGACAACATTTAAGCTGAAAATAATTAATAAATATCAAATTAATTTGTTTTTTATAATTTATTTTCTTGTAATAAACGAGACATAAATTATATTAAAACCTTTAAAACGTAACAACTGATTTTGAAACTTCTGCTTAACCCGACTAACCCTGAAATTCACCTGGGTCAGCAGGATTAATCACCATCAACTGATAAACACGGGTAGAAATTGGTCGATCCTTTTTTAAACGGATTTACATGGATCTGGTTAACCCAAGATCAATTTCTTAAAATACCTCCACCACCAATATGTTACACCATTAAATTGCTTGGACTATTCTATAATTTTTCTACTGCAAAACCAAGCTCAGGCCCAAGTTCATATTGTATTTATCGATGCCAAGATGTCTTTTCATGGCTACGCCTGCACGCAGCACCATTCATCAAGGACAATGACAAGTCGTTTCGTTTCCGTTTTTACACGGCAATTTTATTTTATCTCATTTGATTTCTTGATTTTGTCTGATTGAGTTTATTTTGTTTCTTTCGTAGCCTTGTAATTGGTGCCTTGTATCAATTACTAACTTAGATATGCAATTATTTATGTACGCAGTCATCTTTGGGTTAGTTAGTTTTTTCAATATGGAATTAGTTAATTAATAATAACAACTTTAAAACTTATTCTCTTTATTTCAACAATACAAGTGCTGTAAATAAGTTGAAAATGTATTGCTTTATTTTTAATAAAATTTTTAGGTTAATTTTATTTAAAAATCGGTTTGAGATCGGTCAATGTCAATAATTTAAATATTAAAGGCTGCTTGTACAATATGGTGTCAACTTTAACCACAGACCTGTGTGTATGTGTAATATGTAAATTTAATCCATAGGTTTAAGCACAAAACCTTCTGGTTTATAAGAATCAATCAATTCTTCTATGCAGAAGATTTCTATCCTTGCGCCAGGACTGAAGTGGTCCATCCCAATTCACCACACAATAAACAACGTAACTACATGATTTTGTAATATTTGTATTTTTTCTACCTTTTCTTTTAATTATTAACAACTTTTTTGGACAATTTAAAAAAGATTCCAGAAAGCTAAAGGTCGCACTCAAATTTGACCATGTGTATTAAAAAACTGCCGCATCTGGCTTGGCATGCGACTCAATGTCCGAGTTTGTTTTTAGTGGCGCGCGTCGTGCAAACTTGTGCATGTGTAGGACACGTCAGTTAACGTTTCAGTTTGGGAACGTCATTTACGGGGTTATATTGTTGGTTTTGAGTTAACAAAATGGCTTTTTGACGCCAGGAAGATGTACCTCATGATTTTGATGAAAGGTAAGTAATGAATACATTGAAAAAAATAAAAAATCTTTTTGCTGAATTACGCTTATGTTCAAGTTGATCACTCCACCAGCTGCCAAAACTGACGCTAAACTGATAGGTACATATAAATCGTGTGTATCAAAAGCTTTATTTGACATTTGCTTTCATGCAAGTGCGTTTCAGGTTTGCATGACCGTGTATATCCCGGTAACGGGGCGTGTTTTTAATTGCAGTTTAAAAATGTATGGTTCCATTACTTTAATAGAAAAAAGTTTATATAAATATGCATTGTTTCTAAGATACAGGATTTTAAACTTTTTTAAAAAATATCCTGTAACACATTTAAATAAAGTTTTGCAGTGTTATTTGTAGGATAATTTAGCCCCTACTAGATTAAATTTATTAGGTAAAATACTGTCTTAAGCGGTACACAAATGAATATTTTTAAGAAAATAATTAACCCTACTAAATTTTGCTTCTTTTTAAGTTTTTATAAACTTGACATAACCAATAAAGTATTTTTGTCTCTTAAACTCTTATCTTGCTAAGATTTCGATAAAAAAAACTTAATTGCATATCTCTATTTTTTTGCTCTTCAATTTTGTCATTTTATCATAGATTTTGTTTAGTAGTATTCCAATCTTCTTGGTTCCAGTATTCGAATACTGATTCCGGCTATTCGTGTATTCGAATACTTTTTCCAAGTATTCAAATATTCGGTATTCGAATACTTTCTTTTTCCGGTATTCGTATTCGTATTCGAATACCGATTTTCAGTATTCTGCCCAACTCTGATAACTATGAAGTACATCTACAACTAGCAAGTGATCGATGCATTCTAAACCTTTTTTTACACGGACATTAAAAAAAACTTGATTCCGCATCTTTAAAACCTATAAGGACAGAACATACTGGAAAAATTGAGTAGGAAGTTTGAAAATTTTTACATGTTGCATAAAATTGTTACTTATGCAAATGAAATAATACGTAAAAATTAGACACACTTTTCAAAAGCACAAAGATATACAAAACAGATTGATAAAACAAAATTGAAAGATTGTATGCTTTACTGCACACAAGTAGGAATAATCATGAGTCTAGAAGGATGTGCAAAAATGGATTTAAAAAAATATATTGGTTAGGTTAAAAAGCAACCGGAAAAAGAAATTAGACTGTTTTTGTGCCGTTCAAACTTTTAATTACCTATAATTCTTCAAGGAGTCATATGGGACCCAAGTTGTCATTTATGTATGAAAAATTTTTATATTGTCATTTAAGGGTTAAGTTGCCACTACAGCTCAAATTTACTGGATTTTTAACCAAAATATAAATGATAGACTTTCTAAAAAGAAAGTAATTTTGTATTATGCAATAATTAACACGATTTCTTCATTTCCCAAATATACCAACATACGCGTACCCCATCTTTACTATTTAAATATTTGTGACAATATTTAATTAAACATAAACAGCTGTTTTCTTCCGCGAATTTTCTAAAATGTTACCCGCTTATACACTCCGTTATGTTACTATTACAACAAGAAGTAATAGTTTATAATACATCCTCTTCCTTCTAAAATTTGAATATAATGTAAAGCAATAAAGCTGTACTAACATGCTGCTTATTAAAATAACAAAATGTTTATACAGTGATTGAGCAATGGTTATTTAATGATAATAATTTAACCGATTGGTAATTGGTAAGGCTTCACTATCGAACATCAATAAATTTTACTTCCTATAAACGCAAATTTTTAAAAATTATTGAAGTAATTGCAATGTAAAAACATAAATGTGCATTACGATAATAACATGTTACATTCAGTATTTATGAAAACAAAACTTATTTTTAGGCTCCAAACAATTAACTTAGTTTCCTACAAACTACTTTTTTTGATAATCCAAATTAGTTTTAGAATAGGCATTTTTATCACATTTTTTTTGCGCGCATTCGTTAGCATCAGCCATCTTTTTGGTACTGTTTTTTGTAAACAACTGTACTAAAGTGCGTGCCACCTGCGAAAGGAAATAAAAATAATAATTAAAGTCAATTAATTTACAGAAAAAGTAAAAAAGAAATAAAGTAGAAACTTGTTGATTTGTCAGAAAAAGCCACGAAGATGACTTTAATGAGCTTTAACTAAATTATAAATAAGTAGAGCACCATCGATGGTCTTTTACAGTATTTGTTTGTGGATATAATATTCCTTGCCCCGCCATTGTTAATAAAAGGGTACGAATGTTTTAAACTACCGCCATTTCAGTATGGCGGCTACGCTTGCGCTCGTCATATAATGAAAAGGCCTATTGGATGATACCTTATTGGGTACAAGGCTACGAAAAATAGAAATGGTTGATAATTATTTGGGTACACGCCAAAAATTAAATTAGAAGTACTAAAAAAATTAAAACAAGTAAAAAGATAACTAAAAATCGACGTTTCGGTCGGTACAAATGTTAAAAAAAAATCTTAGAGAAATTATCTAACATTTATATTGATCCAAATAATATATACACTGGTAAATTTTGATGTTGTTGGTTTATTCACAAATGTCCCAGTGGATAAAACATTAAATATTGCTAAAAATAAATTAGAAAATGATGTCCATCTTGGCGAAAGAACAAAATTAAGCATAAACACTATTCTTGAGCTATTAACTTTTGTGTCAAAACAACATATTTTCAATATAACACTGATTTTAATAAACAAACTTCTGCCATGGCTATGGGTTCATCTTTATCACCTTTATAAAGTAATATTTTTATGGAAAACTTGTTGGTTTAAGCGATCCAAGTTTTTATAGTTTGGCATGTATCCAATAAGGTACTATCCAATAAATAAATCACACATATATTCAGTTTTAGAGTGTTGTAGGTTTATGAAATAATTTTGTGCTGCAGTTTTGGTAAAAGCAGACGCTTTTTAACCGACTTAAAAAACAAGGAGGTTTTCAATTTGCCTGTATGTTTTTTTTGTGTATGTTACGCGTTTACTTCGGTGTGGACCGATTTTATTTTTTCTATTTGAAAGAGTGTACTTCTGCGGTGGTCCCATAAAAATCCAAGTCAGGATCGCAAAGAGAAAGGCACTCGACCTAGTTTTTTTTCTGCTGTACGTTGTTCGTGCGACAAAGCTGTTTTGAGGTAGGGAATATTTTCGATAATAAAGGGGCGCATTCAGAATCGACTACCTTGGGGCAAAATTAACCTTTTCACGGAACTAAAAGAGGTACAAGTAGTGTTTTTAGACTACAGTAAAAATCACAAGCACGTGTAATTTTATTGGTTGAAAGCACGACAGACAGTCACGCAAAACTGTCACATCGGATGGTTCGTTCTGGTTGGTTAAATGTTTTTTTTATTCGCTTTAAACCAACTACACGTGCTTGTGCTTTTTACTGTAGTCTGTGTTTTTTAGTGTATGTTTACCGATTTAATGGTAATATTGATAAACTAAAAAGCGAAATATAAACAGTTTTTAAAAAGATTGAACTGATTTTAAAACTATAATAAAACTCATTTAAAAGTAAAAAAAATAAAAAATAATAACAAAAAAAATAAAGTTGGGTAATACCAACAAAAAAAAGAAGCTTTTTATACCCTAATACTATAATATGGTATTACCCTACTTTTTTATTTTTTTATTATTTTTGACTTTATAGTGAGTTTTATTTTTGTTTTTGAAGTTGGTCAATTTTTTAAATTGTTTATTATACATTATTTTTACCAACAAAAGTATTAAGAAACAAATAAATAATAACAGTGAAGATGTTTGCCAAGAATATAATCTACCAAAAATATCCAAAATTATGATGTATGGTAAACATTAACACCTGTATAATTGTATGAATATTAAATATAAAATACCAGTCAAAAATAATAAACCAATTACATAAAGATGTTAAACAACAGCTGCTGCAAAAATGACATCTGGTTATTAAAGTAAAGTTGGTTTAAATATACAGGATTTTCATTTATATTTTGCCACCCAGTTACAACCAAAGCTAAAAAGGTAGAAACACATTTTTGTATAAAAGTTTCATTGTTTTTATTTATTATTTTTAAGCTTCACAAAAGACAATTTTAAATTATATAATAAAATAACAAAATAAACTTAAAAATTTCAATAAATAATAGTTTCATCGTTTAGTATCAAAACACTATCCCTCCCATACTCAATATAATTTTCTAGCTGTGATAAAAATGTTTTGCAATTCAAATTAGGATTATTTAACCAAATTTTAAAGTTTTACAAAAGTTTATAATAAATCATCATAAAAAATTATAAAATTTTTGAATACCATATTAAAATTTTTCTGTTGTGCATATTATTTTTTTACGATTAACATCTATTTTTATTTCAAAAAATAAGATGGTATATCAGTTTGTTCTTTTGTAAAGCGCTTCGTAGGATGTCTGTGTATCATTATTAGTCTTAGTTTAAATACCTAAATACTAAAAGTTTAAAATTGCAACAAGCCTACAATTGAAATAAATGTTATTTGTGAATTTTAAGATGATTTTCTAATTTATTTATTTTTTTTTACTTTTTGTAGCTTTGCATTTTTACTCTACAGTTATTATAAATAATTATATCCATATAGAATAGCTTCATAAATATGTTCATCTAAATCCCAAGTTATTAAAGCATATTTTAGCCGGATAAAAAAAATGATCATAATTTTAAAACTGTAAAAGACAGACATATTAAAAGTAGTGTTGTAAAATATTATTTTATTGGTGATAAATACGCATGGTGTTCCTTTTAAAACAAATATACTTTTTGTCGTACCTTGTATACCTAAGAAATTTTAAAAATCTACTATCTAATATATATTTTTTTATTTTGTAACAAAAAAATAATAAAAAAGTTTAGCAGGACAACCGATACATAGGTAATTGGGGCATACTTTTGCATGATCTCTCTAAATTAAGTTTGTCACAAAAGACCATTTTATAATGTCAACTGTTATACCGATCAATAATAATTATAAAAAAATCTAAATAACAATACAGAAAAGCAATTTTATTATTAATTATCTTTGCTTTGCCTATTCATAAAGTCCTCACGAATCAATAAGATTTCTCTTCTCATAAATACAGAAAAGTCTAGACGAGAAAATAATTATTTTAATAACTAGTAATAAGTACTTTGTCAGTTAGGTTAACCTGATTTATAGATTTTAATCAGATTTTATGGGTATTTTATAGAACTAATTTTGTAGAACTTCTTTAATTGGTTAAAAATCAGCTTGTTTATATTTATAAAAGAAAATTAAGAAATAAGTTTCTGGTTAGATCTCGCACGTAGAAAAAATATCTTTTTCTACGACCAGTTTAAAAAAATGCTGTTTCTTAACCGTTATTATAAAGATAATGAACTCCACTTTAGTACACTACACAAAGTGTGAAATAAATAAGTTTTTAACACTTTGATGCGTTTTTTATACTTTTAATTAGTCTTTTAGTTTTCTTGCCAACTACAATTTATGCAATGTAACATTAAACGCGAACCGAACTAAAGGTCTAGTTACCTTTTATTTCGCCATTATGTCTTTTAGTTTATGTGTTATTTAAAATTTAACAGTTTGTAAATAAATTTAATAGAAATTATGGAAAATAAACAGAAATAATAAATTTGGATAACACTAAAAATTTAAAAGGAACTTTACATATTTTTATACTTACAAATATAGTAAGGATAATTGTCTAAAAAGTGGAAGCAACTTTGATTTTCATGAAATTCGGTTTCTGTTCTTGTTTTTTCGGGCGCTTATCACGGCTCCAAAGAATTTTTATTTTTGAAAACGTTACGTTTCCGAGATATCCATCATCAAAGTTAAAAATAAAACTAACTTCATTTTTACTTTATTTTCCTTTTTTGCACACAATTCTTCATTTTAAGCTAAAGTGACATACAATATTAGATTTTCACCTTTTAAAACCCCACTTACAAGGGAGAGCCAAATGTTGCTTTGTTACTTAAACTTTCAAACGCCCGTTGGAATAATTTATCATCAATTTAACAATTTTTACAAGTGCATTGGATTTTAAAACTACATCTTCTCCCAACATTTCTTTTCTTTATTAAATATCGGTACCTCTATTCTAAAAAAAACCAAATTTCCAAAGAAAACAACGCAATTTAATTATTATGGTCGTAATTACCTAATTTTTAAAATGTATACAGCAAAATTTGGTTTATTTTAAAAAGAAACTACCTCCTACTCATTCCTAAATTTGTTTTGAAACACCCTGTATATCAAACACATTTATTTTAACAAAATTATTTTACCCAGTTGTAAATAACTGTTTTTTGAATAAGACATGTTTTTTTAATTAGTCTACTAGCAAGAAATGGGCAATAACGAGAATCTTGTAGAATCAAAATTTTTTATGATAGTATTTTCTCATCTCTAAGGTTTTTTATAAAGTGATTTATAAAATTAGAAGCAACGTAAATGCACATTAAGAATTTTCCACTAAACGAAATAATTTTATATTGCTCACATATCATGTTCTTTCCTTTTTAAATTCACGTGCACTAACTAACTAATTGTATATTATGTATTCCATAAAAGTTAATTTTGTTATTTAAATATTACAAAATATTAATATGGTAAATGCGCAATTAAAAATAAACAATTATTTTTACTTTTAACAAACTTTCTACTTCTCTGGTAAACAGGCTTGCTTGTAAACCAAACATAATATTTAAATTTCTGTTTTACATAAAAATGTTAACCGCATACTTTTTTACTTTGCTCATATTAAAAGATTAACATATAGAAACATTACCGAAAAATGGTATTACTTAAGGCTTTAATAAGGAACTACTAATCTGTGTGGTACGGTGCTTTAAAAACAAAATTTAACTCACCCTTTCAAATGTTTCTATTTAATGTAAACAAATCCTCACCAAACATTAGCCCTATGGCTTAACTCTAAGGGGTGGGTTTTTAATTTTAGTTTTTCCTTTAAGATGGAAAAAAATTGTTTTTAAATTACATTTACACATAATTTACTCAATTTTTTACAAAAACTATTTTATTTTTTAAAGTTAAGTCTTTGAGCTTTACAAAACTGATAATAGTTTTAGTAAACATTTTGTGGATTTCCTTAATTTTTAAAAATTTAACAATTTTTACATGGCTTTACCTAGTCTGTTTGCAAAGATAATAATTATGCTTTATCTTAAAGTTTTGTAAAGCTCAAAGACTTGACTTTAAGAAAAATTAAAATGTTTTTCTTTTTGTAACACATTGCGTAAATTATGTGTTAATGTAATTTAAAACCAATGTTAAATAGTTTTTCCTAGAACGTTTCAACTTTTTGTTGCTACCCTTTATGTACCATCCAAGTAAACCAGTAAATTTAGCTATGATTGCTAAACAAAAAAGTATACTTTGTAAGAGTGGTTGTAAGCAACCGTTTTTAAAATTTAAGTTTAAGTGCAACCAAAAAAATCCTGCAAAAACAGCGTATTAACCAAAACTATAACACACTTATAATAAACGAATGATTTAATGTATTCTTCCATATACCTTTTGGTTGCACTAAAGCAGTTTAATAAAAATATCTTAAAAATGGTTGCTTAGCGCCAGCTTTACAAAATATATAATTTTTGTGTAAAAAGCATAAGCAAGTTAATTGGTTTAGTTATAGTCCATGGGCCAGTGATGAAATCGAGAAATGGCCTTCATGATACACTTTAAAAACATTTTTAGGGGTTCCTTTTGACGAGTCTTCCACGAATATTTATTCCGCTATGTATGGAAGCGGCGCTTTAACCCAGTCTGTCAATGTAAACTGTTTCGGGTGTTGGACTGAGCGAATGCATCCCTTTTTTGTCGGAAAAGTTTACAATAATGTTTTACATGCAATTATTAAACATTGTGCCAAAAATCGTAACAGTTCTGCAGAACAACTCCATTATGAAAGGGACATTTATGGTGTCGTTTCGGGCGGTTCCAAAGCATAAAAGGAATACACCAAATGTCGCATTTTCAGAGCAATTAAAGTGATCATTAATAGAGTTTTTCTAATTGATTAATTTTAAAAAATCAGTGCATCTTTACTTTTGTTTAGAGTGTATGAAAATATGATATCTATTCCTTTAAATCAATATTTTTATATACAAATGTAAACTATCCCTATAAGGAGGTATACCGTATAACTCTTCTAATACGCCAAAAATATATAAAAAAACATTTTAACACTTCCGGTCATGTTTTAAAAACTTTTTGTTCTATCACGTTTTGAACCTTAAAATAGTAAGGGTCACATTTATTAAAGAATTTATCGGTTCTGTTACCGTTTGTCACGTTGAGAAGTATTGCAGATACTACAAAGTGAAAGGTATGGAAATCACAATAATGTTTAAAATAAGAATATTTAATTAGTATAATGATATAATTAAAACATTGTTAAAAGAATGTAAATAAAACAAGTCTGCAAATATCTTGTTTAATTTGCATGTTTTCTCATTCACAAAATTTTGTAAATTATTGTATAATAAAAAGTATTACAGAATCTAAAAGAAAATTAAAGTGCAGCTTCACATATAAAAATGCTTTAAAAAATACACGGCGTGTCTACTTAAGTTCACACCATATGGAAAACTTTTTTATTATTAATTTTACGAAAAAAGTTGTTCTTTATAAAAAAAATTTGCATGGTGTAAAACCTAAATTGCAATTATCAGATTTAAATTTTTGCAGTGGTATACGAGGCATGTCAAAAAATATAAATTTTGCTCAAGAGGAAAGTACCCTTATTTTTTATAATATTAAAAATCTTTCTAAAGAAAAAATGTTTAGGATTGAAAATAACATTCAAATGTGCAAAATTGTTTATTTTTAAACAAACGTTTTTATTTTATCAATTTTTTATACGTTAAGGATAAAAATTTAAGTTTGTACATCAGTGCATACTAATTTCGAAATCTAATACCTATGTAAAAAAGCTTAAAACGGCCAAAAAGCAAGAACTTACAGAAAGGCGCTGTATCGCAGAAAAAATGTTAAAGGAGATAGTTCCTTTTTAATAAACCAATTGGCATATTTGAAAGTTATTTTTAATCATTAACATCTTTTTCTTATAAAAATGTTCAATAATATAAAAAATAAGTGAACTTCTCTCTTGTCCAAAATTCATATTTTTTGACATACCTCGTATACCTCGGCAAAAAATTAATATCTGAAGATTGCATTTTAGGATTTAGACCATGCAGATCTTTTTATAAAGAATAACGTTTTTTCGTAAAATTAATAATAAAAAGTTTTTATATAGTCAAAGCTTAAGTAGACACGCTGTATAAGTACGTATCCGGAATTGCTACATTTATTACTTAATTTTACATTTATCAAAAGCCCGTTTAATTATTAAAATGAAAAACCTGCCCTTAAATTTTCTTGACAACATTTTGTAATATCCTGTATACAGGGTGTTTAGAAATAAATAAATATATAAAGGACGTATTTTTGAGGTCAAAACAAGTTTTTCTTTCATAAACATGTGTCAAAACATTTATGCCGTCCAAACTACACTATCGTAAATTTCAATAATTTATTGATTTTTTTGTAAATGTGGCTACGTTTTTGCATTAAATCTGTTGAATTTTCTTATAGTTTATTTGTTTTGTGGAAAAATAATATTTGTATTTTTCAGAGTAAAGATGCATAATATACTAAAAGTTATTATTACTTTAAGGGAAATAAATTAATGAATTATTTAATATAAAATAATTATTTTTATTTAGCGTCATATAAAAAAATTACTTACCACACAGAGAAGGTTGCAACCCCTAAACATAGGTAAAAGGGCTTCCGGTCAAAGTTATTTTATCATAATCCAATAAAATAGGTTTTAACGAGGATGCCAGATGTGAACTGATCATTTTGTCACGTCTCAAAAATGTGATTTTTTTTAATTAAAAATAACTGAAGGTCTGACTTTGACATTACGTTTGTAAAATTATTTGACTGGTAAAAGATACACCTTTAGGTATCATAACCAGGTACAAAAATACAAATGATGACACGGGATGTTATTACCCATTAAAATAGGAAAGTTTATGGTACTTCCGGTTAAACCGGAAGCGACTTTGAGGTCATGATAATGACAACAAATGTAAATTTATGCTATAATAATACTGTAAAATTTTAATTAGTCTCTCTTACAAACTATAAAATAAATTGGGAGGTAACAACATTCTGTGTCAACCGGTAAGTTATTATTGTATAATAAATGTAAATTATTTAGACTTACCTATTATTGTATGTACTCGTACAGATAATTGAGTGCGAAGTACGATTGAATTCTTTTTGCTGAAACAAAATTAAATTTTATAAATAAATATAAAAGATAATTATTCATATAATTTAGGAATAATTTAATTTACTCGTGCTAACACCATATGTAAGCTATTAGTTAGCATATAAATGTAAAATAATTATTTGTTTATATTGATATGAATATAATGAATATAAACAAAACTTAAATTTTAACGGGAATTTATAGTCTGTAAATATACGTCCAGATTTTAAATATTTATAAGACCCTCAAATTTTTGCATATTATACCACAAGAAATATAAATTTAATCGATTAAACTCTCCAATATATTTTAAGCAAGATTTACTTGAAAAATAGTTGAATGTACAATATTTTAATAAAAAAACGAGTCCGCGAAGCGCTCATTGGTTGTTATGTAAATTATTGTCCATGAAACTATTTGCCAAGCCAATCTTGCAAAAAATATTTAGGTAGTTTAATCTATTTGAATTTGAAGGTCGAGTGGGTTAGGGCAGGATTTTATCTCGCAAACCTTACATTAAAGCGAACAACACAGAATTTTGCTGATAATAAAGTTTCAGATTTGCTATTATTTTTGACAACCAGTTTGGATGACAAAAATTTATTTGCTGTTAACTAGTACATGTGATTTAATCACTTATTTAAACAAAGTGTATTTAAAAATGGTGGTGTCTTATTGGTCTACTTCATAATAAGCAAAATAATCCATACTAGATATTTACTTTATCTGACTAATGACAAAGCAGCAGTTAAAAGTAGCACAACGCTTAGATATCTTTAGAAGAGCTAAAGCTGCGTCTATTAAATTTGATTATTTCAAAATCGGTTGATCGTAGTGATATTTTGCAAGTTTCCCTTTTTCTGTAGAACATATGAAGAAATAAAGACTCTTACTAGACCTATAATATATTTTACATTTTGCAAGAAAAACGTAAGATATAAAATCGCCAGCAAAAAAAAACCATTGCAGAATTTTGTGAAACCATTTGAAATATTTTAAAAATCAAAATATTAAAAATTTTTAATAGAAATTTTGACAGTCTGTATTACACTTTTGGGGTCTGGTGTCGTATAGGTACTACCGAGTTTTTGAATTTTTTAATTTTAATGGATAGTTTAGTGTATTATAATCATATTAAAAAATAAAATTTGCGGAATATTCATAAATAAATTTTTTATTACCATCTAGAATGTTACGGGATGTGGGAGCGAACAGGGGTGCTGGGTGGCTAAAAGAAGGTAAAAAGGAATATAAACAATACATATGAAGAAATTTAGCCTAAAGTAAGAAATACCAACCAAAATTAACAGAATTAACCAAAATTAACCAACAATATTATCATCATATATATGCTTACGAACTAAAAACCAACAGACGTTCTTGGTGGGTAAAAAAAGGAAACCTAGCGCTGCTAACCAAAACTAACCTAATTTTATTTATATAAAAAGCCCTGCTAACCACAACTAACCGAGACTAACCTAATTTGATTTATAAAAAAAAGCCCTGCTTACCGAAACTAACCTGATTTGATTTATTTTAAAAAAAGCCCCGTATGCTCTGTCCTTTTTTATCTTAAGGCCGTAACAAGGATGGAGATAGTCTGGATTTTTAATATTTAGGATAACGACATGAAAAACCTTATACATAATGACATTTCATCTGTCAACTCTCAATTGATGTTTTAAAAGAATGCAAAAATCGTAATAAATGGCGAATTTTTAAAAGGGAATAATTTTAAATAAGTTCATTTTTGAAGAAAGATCCGTCGTTAAAATGATTATTTAACACATCCACAATATATTAATACCAAATTTGTTACTGTAAAATGTGTAGTTTTTTAGTACCTATAAGACACCATCACCCACTTTTGACTAAGGTAAATTGCGTTTAACCCTTACATTTTGGCGCAAAGAATTGGTAGTAGCATTTTGTACAGAGCTTTTAGAGACAATCTGTATACTTATAAATGTAAAATGGGTATTTAGAGTATTTTTAGGCTTTCTCCGGCTTTTTATTAGAGGTTTATTATACTAAACCGTATAAAAACAAAACAAACATTATGTGATAAAAAAAAGTTTTATTTAGGATATTTAGAGCTTTAATATTCAGTCTAACGTCCAGTATAACATCACGTTTATATAACAATTACACAAAAATATCTGGTCTGAATAAAAATTACTTTAAAATAAAAACAATAGTATGTCATCATTTTTGCTTTCCCGTAACTTGTAACCGGAAAAGTTCGTATAGTGCCCCATGTACTGACAATTAATATATTAAAATAGCCATTGTATTTAAATCCTTAAAACCTTACTAGCATTATAAATAGATATTATATTTTTAATAGCTTTACAAACTATATTAGGCAATTTAGGTTTATGCATTTACACAGTGCATACAAAATTTCTTATATAAACATATTACGCAGAAAGTAAATATATGATGGGAAAATCCAAATTGAAATGTTTCGTATAACAGGACCGTACCTACCAGGGTCCTGATTCTCGAACATAAGAGAACGGACTCGATCACATTGCCAAAATGATCGTTCACTTTCCGGGGTGTTCTCCTTACAAGAAAAATCGGATTCTCGAACTCAGAGTAAGCAATTTAACCGCTAAACACACTATGCGACGTTGCCAAACGTATAATGCAAAATAAATTTTGTATCATCCAAAAGAAAAGCATTTAATTCGTGCAACAATTCTCAGAAACCGCAGTTTCTATTGTGCTTTTGTCGCAGATTCTAATGGTTTCTATCGGTCTATAGGATTGTTTTGGTTTTTTTCGACAGAAGAGGACGTTGTTGTTGTTTATCTGCTTCTAAAAAAGAAAAATGTAGTTTTTAGGCAACTTTGTGGCCGCAAGCAGACATACCTTAAAGATTGTTAACAACAATTTTATACAGGGTGTCAACGAATCTATTAGACAAGCCATAACTTATCGAATTTTTAAATGTAACACCCTGTATATTTTATCATTTTGGATTTCTGAGACAATTTTAAATGGTAATTTGACATTTTAAAAAGTTTTTACACCTACTTAATTTTTTGAGAGCCATTTGTAGTATTGCATCTATTTTATTTATATATGACCTTATTTTTATGCCGATCGCAAATTATTTGGTATCGATAGAGTCGTCAAAAAATAATTTATTCGAAATGTCCTTGTCTAAAAAGGGTTGCCATTTAAAAAATAATAGTTAGGTACCAAAATGTCAATTTGCCATATTATTTTAGTCCTATCTTTCATATTAGTCACTAACTTTGCGACTGTATTTTTCTAAGATCATCTGGGGTCACTAGATTAAATTGCACACAATCATGGTCATGCACTTTAATACAATATTAAAAATGGCAGTATACTGCTGTATCAATTTCCAGTAAACAAATCATCGAATGTGTCATATGAGCGTTTTAAAGTTTACACACTCTAATACGAGTATTGGATTGTTATATTATATATTTTTAAAGTTACAAAAGAACATAAGTTTGAACACTGTATTATGGATGTAGCCATGGCATAAACAGTGAGTTATATAATTACTGATACATATAACTCACTGTTGTATTAAAAAGTATAAATGAAGAATAAACACTTTAGGCCCCTTATAGGGTGAATTTACCAAAAGACATTCTGTTATGTAGGCGATCAACAAAAAAAGTAGAAAAGGTTGGGTTATACCTTTGCAGTAACCTTTTAAAAAAAAGTTAATATTTTTTTCTGATCGCTTTACATAAAATGCTGTTTAAATTAAGGTAACACATTTGTGATTGAATTATAACCTAACCCATCCCTATTATTTTTTTTACGTTATTGTTAATTATTAAAAGAAATATGAGAATTTATTTTTTTCTGTTCTTTTCATGCTTTTAAAACATTTGAAATAGGTCCACGTGCTACCATTTTTATAATTTATTTTCTAGAGATAATAAATAAAACATTTTAGATTTGTTTTGGAGGAAACCCCAAACCAAGTCTTGACAAAGAGTTTAATATTTTTATAAACGATACCCTAAGCTAATTATGAAGACGCGCCCCCTGGCAGCAAAAAAAAAAGGTTACCACTTATCTAAAAACAGAAAAAGGTAATGATGTTTTCTTACCAAAACTTTCAAATAAAAAAGGTTACCCTTAATTTACATTTTTTTCGATTTCGGCGCCCCCTCCCAATTTTCGAGCCCTAGGCTACAGCCTAATTAGCCTAATGGTAAATTAGGTCCTAAATACCATGGTAGGTTAAAAAATAGTTATCCCATTTTAAGACAAACTAACTGTACACAAAAACTGTGCGTAAATATAGTGAACACAACGTTTATTTTACCAAGTCAAATATATATTTTAACTGCATTTTTATTTGACTGAATGATTTCTTACTTTAAATATGGTGTTTAGTTAGGACCTACATTTTTTAAATAAAATATTACCGTGCAAAAAATTTAGTTTTAAATAATCCATTTGGGAAGTTAGCATAAAGAAAGCATTAAAATGAATGTACTTTACGTAAATGTAATAAATCCGAAAAGATATTAGAAACGACTTACCTACCCTATTTTGGACATTTTACAAAAACAATAAAGTTTCGTTCTTGATCCCAAGATTAGTAAAAAAACACTTAAATTTAAATTTGTTTTGGTATCCCGTTGCTTCCCCCTTAACCCCTTACAATTTCTGCTTATAAAGGTAGGTTATTTTGGTTTTAAGAAAATATATTATATTAAATGTTTTTTTGTTTATTATCTAAAAAAAAAAATTTTACGCAAACTATGTAAAGTTAGTTGTGCTGGGTGTCTTTAAAAAATTTCTAAGATAAAAAGAAAATGTTTGATGTGTCTATTTCAACTTTCACTTTTTCCCTTTTCAAAATGCGTAATTTTAAACACCCTGTAAGCTAAAGAATCAATGGTATTAATAAAACTGTACCTGAATTGCATTTTAAGTAGACATTATTACATTTTTAATAGCATTAAAACTATATTAGGTAATCTAATATAGTTCCATGCATTTCTGTGGTGCATACAAAATTATTATCTCAAAAGATATAAGAAAAGCGAACCATATGGTGCTCAGTATGCAAGCGGAGTTTTTAAAGTGGGTACACTAAAGTACCTTGTGGGCATTTTATTGTTTAAGAACGCATGGGACGAATAAAAAACACTTTAACTTTAGTTACGCTTGGTTTTAATTGTTTTAAGAATTTTGTAATATGTTAAATACAAATTATTTTCAAGGGAAAATTTTAGTATAGTTATAGACCCAAACCAATGTTTCTTGGACGCTTGTTTGTATTTATACGAGAAATTGGCTAAACCCCTAAAAATATTACATACCCATACTCTGCAAAATGGTGGAGTTCCATAGAATTTTGTATTAATATTTTTATCGATTAGAAAAATTATTCTAAAAAAATTTTGCCTCATAATAAAATTTACAGGATGTTTCCTTGCGATAAGAAAATTTAAAGCGTATTCCTGAACCATTTTTATGAAAAAAGTTCATATAAATATGGGTCCTCAAATTTTTTGTTCTTAAGATACAAGGTGTTAAACTTTTATAGTGTTTCATCCAAAAAACACATAAAAGTTGTAAAAAAGTCAGTGGCGTATATTTTTTGTCAATTATATTAGCTAAGATGCGTCCCACGCCGCCACTGGTCTCCCAAAATAAAATTAGTTTAGGGCTAAATTAATTTCCTCTTTTAACAAATACCACAGCCAATTTTATTCAAATCGGATAGGACATATTTAAGATATTATTAAATACCCTGTTTCTTAGAAACAAAGCATTTTCGGACCGGAGCGGAAGCGTTTATATAAACTTTTTTTTTAATTGTATCCGGAATATCTAGATTTTCTTACCGCAATTAGGAAACACCCTGTATAGGTAGTTTACTTTCGAAGGATTTTCTTTTTAGATTTTGGAAACGCTTGTATAAAAACCAAATTGACCAATGTAAAACATATTTTCTTTTAGAAGCACCAATCTGATTTAATACTATTTTATTTAAATTCTTTGTTGTTTTTTTTATAAGGCTTTTTTATAATTCATTTTTATTTAGATTTTTACCTATTTAGGAAAATGTAATGGTAATTATGCTGATGGAAGCTAGTGAGTTAAAAACAATTAAAATTCTAGATACATTCAATGACCCAACTATTGGTAAAATTATTAAACTAAAATATAAAACAACAACCTAGATAGATAAAAAATAATATAAAATACTTGAGTTATTTAAAAATATTGAAATTTATGCCACATGCTTAAATAAATGTCCCACCTGACTAACGTTATTTAAAGATAATTCTAATAATTTATACAAAAACGTTAAACTAAATGTTTAAAATTTTTGCATATGCTTAATATATTGTTTATTATTAACGGAAGTGGAAAACTTTAATTTAAATATTTAGTAATTGGGGATATCCTTAACAACTTACTGTAACCTAGCAAAACAACGCGCTTGGGGCTACTCCGGTTGTATCGGCAGCATCGATCTCCGGAGTTAAGCAGTGAAGTGCGCGCCCATAACTTGGATGGGTGACCGGCGTTGTCGGTTTTAGGCAACGGCACGCGGTGTTCTGCTCGGGGGTGAACGAACGGACCGAGCAGCAACCATCCAAGTTATGGAATGAATGGTGTGTGAATGGGAAGGAGTAGGGGTCAAGGTACAATAAGCCTTCAGGCTGCAGTGCACCACCTAGGGGGACGGTCGTCGGACCTGGATGGGCTGACCCCGAAAGGGCGAAAGAAAAAAAAACCTAGCAAAACACCTTACTAAACGGATAACACTTGAAGTAGTCTATATCAGCCCTTAGAAGTCAAATACGATCTTCAAGGGGTCTAAACATTTATTTTTTTTTAGAAAGGGGAACTATATAAGTGGTTAAAACATATCTAGGGATTTTGGAGTAATCAGTAGGTCTAACAGCCAGTGAAAGGCTACCTGAATGTATTTGACCAGAACTGGGGTTTTGTGCAGTGAGGCACCTATACCTCACATATTACATGATGTGGAGTTACTAAGACCAACGCGGCGGCGCTTAGCAAGGGCATACCATTTTCGCGCGTTTATCATTGTGGCACACAGTTTTAAAAGTGCTCAAAATAATGTTTAGATGTTTAAAGTAATTATACTTTGTTTCCTATTACGTGATAGCTAGAAAATGGCACGTTCGACCAAAACGGATCATAAACTAGCCATAAACCATCGGCGTCACGTTTCTTAATACCTATCTTTTTACTTGTTAATTTTTTTGGTTTTTAGTACTTTTAATTTAACTTTGGCGTGTACCCAAATAAATACCATCCACCGGCATAAATGTCTCACTTAAAATCGACTTTTCGGTAGCAAGTCTGTCTGCCTAACTAAGTTTGAATTAATTGTACCTATTTATTTAAATGCTTTATTAGGAAATATTGAATAGGAACTTAAAACTTCTTATTTGTGAACGTTTTATTATAAATTTACATAAAAATGTCAAGAAGATCCAAAATAGACCTAGACAAAAAATTAAATATGAAAACTTGTAAGAAAAACTATTTAGTCGATTAGTTTTTGACCTAATATAATAATTTTAAAATATATTAGGAACATTCAAAAATAAAAATTTTATGCGATCTTTATCGATCAAATTTGCTTTAAAAATTGTCCCTATTTTTTTTTAAATATTTTATTTTCATCCTTATTTGTTTCATTTTATTTAGCTTTAAACCTTTGGACTATGTACAGGTTACAATTAACTGGTTTAAATTGAAAAAGTTTAAAAACTCGGCCTGTAATAAAACCGTTTTTAAATTATTAATACCTTTTCTAGCTACCATGATTTAAGAAACACAGTTTAACTAGATATCAGACCAATGTTAATTTTTTAAACAATCAAACAAAACACACAAAACCCCAAGTCTGGTGAAATCCATACACGTAGCGTTTCACTATCCTGTGAACCATTAAAAACTATTAAAAAAAAATTATTTGGATAAACAGCAGGTCTACCTATACAACTAAAATATTCAAATAGTATATTTTTTTAAATAATACACTGTAAGAGAAATATTGTCTACAGCATGTATAATAGGGTGGACGTTAAAAATTAAGTATTTTGCGACGACCCCTAAAACGCTCCCTTTTGATGTAAAAACACTGGAAAACATATATTTTTTTTAAATCTAAAAACAATACGTCCCTTTAGACGATCTAACTTAATTTTTGGGCATAATCCTTGAAATAAACGTTTTTTTGCGACGCCTCTTAAAAAGCTTCCTTTTGATGAAAAAACACTGGATTTTTCTTTTAATTTTAAACAACATGTTCTTTCGGACAATCTAAGTTTATTTCATACAATCTATTATTATACTCAGATCTAGAGGCACGTGTTGTTTTGAATTTAACAACCACCCTGCCTTAAACAATATTTTAAAAAATTAATGTCTTTAAAGAAGGTTTAATAAAATGTGTCTTTCTATTGTTTAGTCAAAAATAATGGGAGCAAAATTTATATAAGGCAGTCGGCTTTTATCCATAAAAATACAAACATATCCTTTCTAAGAAGTGATTATAGTTTTATTTTGCCTTTTAAGAATTATTATTCTACTAACACTATTAACATCATTAACAACCAAAAATAATATTTACTGCATATTCCAAATACAGAAAGTATATATCTACTTCCTTATGCGTTGTGTTATTGTTAGAACACAAAAATACCCATTTATGTATGCGTAAACACTACATGGTAAAATTCCCTACTGTCTTGGTGTATTATACAAAGTATTTTACTCCCTTTAAAGACAGTCAAAAGAAAACATCCTGCTTTTCCATGCTATCCACCTTTCCTTGTTCTTTTAACATACATAGCCACCCCGCTACAATTGATGCTCGTATTTACTGAATGCGATTTCAGTAGGGCATCTTGAATTTAAATGAATTGAATATTCCGATTTTAATTTATTTTTAAGCTAACTCTAAAGATAATATTTTTATTTAATACAGAATTGGCTCGCAATCATATACAGGGTGATCATTTTCAAGTCGGCCCTATTGCCAACTTCTTTATTATTAAAGATACGAAGACGGTTAAATTAGTAAACTTGTAGCATTTTTTCGCTGATTAGCGTGCTGCCAATGTCAAAAAACAACTGAACATCGGGTTTTTGATTTATTGTAAAAAAATAAAAAATTAAATGGAACACCCTGTATATTATATCATCATTCAGAAGATCTATCAAGGAGCTTTAAAAACAGTCCTTCTATGTTATATCAATTCTTAATAGTTTCGGAACTATGGCCATCCTCGGGAATTTGATAGTAAGTTGCCATTTTTAAAATAGAACACCTTATATATTGCAGAGCTTTAAGAAAATACATATGTCTATTTCTTATAATTTTGAAAATATGGCCATTTAAATCTAAAAATTATGTTAAATTTTCATATATCTACAGCTCCAATCTATAGGCACTTAGTTGAGTGTCAAAGATAAAATAGACATTATAATATCTACTATTTTGTGGTATTTTCTTAAGGTTTTTAAAATATCTATTAAATTCTATTTTAAAAATACCAGTTTACTATTATTCCCGAGTATCGCCATATTTCCAAAACCATTAAAAACTGAATATAACATAATGAGGTCATTTTTAATGCTCTTTAAGAGACCTTTTGAACGGTGTTATTATATACAGAATGTTTAATTTAAAAAAAAACTATATTTTTGCAATAAATCAAAAACCCGATGTTTAATTGTTTTTTTTTGGCAGCACGTTAGTTATAGAAAAAAATACTACAACTTTACTAATTTAACCAACTCGCATCTTCAATAATAAAGAAGTTAGCAATAGTTCCTAGTTAAAAATGATCACCCTATATTTAAACTTTAAGGTATTTAATTACCTAAAAATTAATTATTAACTTTTGATTTTACTTTCTATATTTTACCTTAGTAAATAGAATATAATCAAATTTATATTTTTATATTTATTATTTTTTAATACTTAAGTATACTATTAAATTTTTTTAATTATAATTTAACGATGATACAGCCCGGATCTTGACTTTTCAATGACCTTTAATTCATCAAGTCTTAATAAATTCTTCATATTCTAAATAGACAGAATAATCACCACCTTATAATTGACATGCAAAGGTAACGGTAAAATTATTATTATATTTTTACATCCGGTTTTCTAAGTGATAAAAAGTAAATTATTTTATCGTGCAAATAGTTCCTATGAATAAATAATGCTCATTATAATAATGTGTCATATTGAGGAAGCACTCCTTGAGTGTCACTTTTTATTAAAGTTCGGGTTATGTTTTTTAAATAAACTAATACGTTTAACTTATTCGACATACAGGGTGTTTCTAAACAAATGCAAAAAAATTTTGAGGTAATTTTTCATCAATTATAAGAAACACACTTCATATAAATATGTATGTCCTAAACGTCTTAGTTTTTGAACTACGTGGTGTTATTATTTTTTTTAATATTGTTTTCTTTTAATAACTTTTATATTTATTTACGCAAAAACTGTACATCAAAGAAAAAAATCAAGAGACCAAATTTGTTCTCAACTAAATGGAAATTTTTTTTTTTATTTTAGAAAAATGCAGTGGTGTACCATTTTTTTTCTCAAAAAATATTTACCTTAAACCCCCATGGACGACACTAGTAAAATATATTTTTTCTTGTATGCCAAAAAATTTCTTTTGGTGCAAAGGGAGCGTGTCCCAATTTTTTAAAATAATATCTGAATGGATATAAAAGTTATTTAAAAATATATTTTTATAAAAATTTACTACTAACCAGAACTAAGACGTTTAGGACATATGCTCATAAAAGTTTTTTTTATTTTTTGGTGAAAAGTCACCCCTTAAAATGTTTCGCATTTGTTTAGAAACACCGTGTATGTCTGCCAAAGAAAATTTTACAATTAAAAACTTAAACTTACCAAATTTACTAATTATACAGGATGTCTCTAAAAGGTTTGTACAAAATGCTACCATAGGCTTCTTGGGCCAAAATAAAATGATTTAACGCAATCTACCTTAGTCGAAACGTTGATAGTTTGGGAGATACAGGGTGTCGAAGTTTCTATTTTATTTTTTTACTTTTTATACTTTTCTTTTGAGCAAAATTAATATTTTTGAGATACCCTGTATACCACTGCAAAAAATTATTATCAGATAATTACATTTCGGGTTTTAGACCATGCAGAAATTAGTATAAAGAAAGATTTTATTTCGTAAAATTATTAATAAAAAGTTTTTCATATAGTGCAAACTTAAGTAGACACGTTGCATAAATATCGGTCCGGTAAAGCTCCGACTTAATGACAAAATAAAATGAACGTAGCTACATCTATGTATTTAAAAAAACAAAAATCACAAAAAAATTAAATAAGACAGTACTAAAAATGTACTAAAAATAAAATTCAGTTTTTTTATCTAAAATCAAAAATCGTCACAAAATACAGGGTGTTTCGTTTAACATAATAATCACAGATTTCTGGGACACCCTGTATCGCCTAAAATAATTCTATACTGTGGCCCTATTTGACCTATACATGTTCCTAAATTTACTTTTTTTTAAACCTTATGTTGTGTGGCATGCCCCCCTTGGATGCGACATCCTATTATATTGTGTTATTGTGTTTCATACATGTCTAATGGCTAACATGGGCATTTATTGAGGGTCCCCTCCCCCAAGGTTCATCCGAGGGGTGAGACTCATGATGGAATTGAAGACTGAGGACCTTTTGAAATACCATGGAAGGAGGTTTTGTGTAATTTTTTAAAAAGATTGAAAGGTGAAAACAATAAAAAGAAGCTAAAGGACCTTTTTTTTTGCTCTTCAAAAATTTGAACCTTCTTTAAAAAAATTTTGCCACTTCACACACTTCTCCTCGGCCCATGCCCCCCTCAGAAAGTCGATATGACCGCCCCTGATTTATCGATAGAATCGTGTCAAATATGGTGAGCCAATTTTGTATAGTTTATCCAAACGAACATTTTTCAAATTGCACAAATAAATATTATGCTAACCAAAACTAAACCTTCACAGTTTATACCAATATTTGGCCAGCAAGAAGAAATACTGATACATTTGGTCATTAAAATTTATACAATTTTTTTTTAGAGATATTTAAAATCTGAAACTTCCTCGAGTACCATCCTGAACTTTAAAGCAGCCAACTTTAATCTAAACAATAAAACTTACTGATATAGGAATATTCCACACCTCTTGGATAGCTCAGTTAAATAAGAGATTGCTTGACGTATAAAATAATATTTATATACATTAATCAGTATTTATGCAGGTTGTATACAAGCGATTTGGGGCTTATACGTATACTAAAGTTCAAATGCTAAGAGAAGATAATTATCTCAATAGTTACGTAAATGTTACGTTACGATAAAATTATGTACCTACTTGGTTATTATATGTTTACAAATAATTGCTGGACATTAAGTTAGATAATACTGATAGGTACGTAGTGTGACCAATGCTCCGAAAAAGGAATAATTATTTTAACTTGCAAAATATGCATAAAATATAAAGAACAAAGACGCGTGAAGCAACAACTGTACTTCACCCAAATTGCAGACAGATCCGACTCGACGCAGGACGCGATGGTGCCGTTTTTGTTCTTTTTAAAACCCATCTATAATATCCCACTTAAGAAAAGACTGAATTTATTGAAAAAACATATTGCAAATAATTACCTCACTTAAAAGAATTAAAAAGAAACTGAAATATACCTAAAAGTAATAATTATTATGCGAATACCCAACATGATCTTTGTACGAGGCATCTTCTACGGGTCTCTTCTCCCTTACTTTACAGCATCAAATAAGTAAACAACGTAATGTCGGTAAAAAATTGTTTTTTTTTTTTCATACGAGATTATATGGATGTCAAACGCGACACTACTATTAGAGATTTGAGAATAGCCAGCCTAGTACTTTAAGTTTAAAAGTATTTTAACCTAATACGCGAAACTGTTTTCTTAATTTAAATATCACACTTCAGTCACGAAAGGAAAGTATCAAATATGGCAATTTGTGTATCAAATATATTTTATTATCCTTGACCATGGCCATGACATTAAAAAATGAGAACAACGATAGAATAATCATGAACAATAACAAAGTCACAATTATTAAATTATCCCATAGAGACAATGGCCACCATAATAATAACTTTACAAATCTTGCGAGCCATATTTAGAATCATATTCGTTTATTGTAGTTTTGTTCCGTGAGAACATAAAGCAATATAGGTCCATTCTTATCAGAGATACTAGATTGTTTCATTCATGTTGCGACCTAGTTTAGTTTTGTTTTCATTTTGGATATGTATAGGCCAAACGTTTTAATTATTTCCATAATAATAAAATTAGGAAAAAAAGTATACCGGGTGGTGGGTCGCCGAGCGGAACGTAGGAAATCCCATGTAAATTTTAGGGAGGTTAAATATTGGCTCTCCTGTACATTTTACAGAAAAATGTAAGATAACTTTTCAAAGAGAGCCAATATGACAGAGCCCTCGTGCCAAGTTTAAAACAAATTTAATAAGGGAATCCTAAATTATTTAATTAAATGTAATTGCAAAATTACCAATTTTTTGGTCCAGGTAAAACCAAACACGCAGCTGTAAAATGAATGTTGTCACTGACATGAGAAAAAGTTTCAAGTAATCAGTCGCAGTCAGTTTTTAAAAGAAAGGTATGTATTATTCAATCGACGAAAAAGTATTCCATAATTAAGTGGTGCTGGAATCCTGTCCAGTTTAGGATTCGTAGATGGAAATTAAACACTTGGATTCGAAAACAAACTTTTAAAAACTTGATTTATTTTAAAATAATAAAAATTATAAAATATACTTTGTGTTTAACTTATTAAAATAGGATGATATGCAGTGATAAGAATAAGAAGAGAGAGAGATTGGTAGACTGTCAAAGTAACAAGACTAAGAAAATGTCTAAGAGTGTCGCAAATGTTACATTTAAAGGAGTATTTATATGCAAAAAGAGGGGACGCGCGATATTGGTGTATGTGTCAAAACTATCAAAATAAAAAGTTAAAGGTAAATATTTAATTAAATGATGATCAAGCGTTAAAATATTAAATTTGGCAAACTTAATAAGACTAAAATAGGTTAATTTTCTAAGACAGCTGATGGTTTAAAAAGAATCATGTGACAGTTTTATGATTGTACTTACAGGGCCTAACAGTGGCATTATTGGGAAACAGTTAGTTAAGTTAAACTTAATTGTTACATTAAAGAAAGGGTTTGATAAAAAAATAATGTTAACTTGTACTTTAAATGTAATGGTTGTAAGATTGATGAAACCAAAAAAGCCTTTCTTGTATTCGGCTGTACAGAAGATTTGACAGAGCCTTATAACCAATTGTTTGCTGGTCGCTGCTCTCTGCTTGGTTTTACCTGAAGCGAAAATTTGAAAATTTTGCAATTACATTTAATTGAATAATTCAACATTTGCTTTATTATTATTTTTTTTGAAACGGCATGAGAGTTTGTCGGATTGGTTTCTGCAAAAATTTATTATACATTTTTATGTAAAATGTACAGGGAAGCCAATAATTAACTCCTTTAAAATGTAGATGGAATTTCTCATGTTCTGCTCGGTGACGCACCAGCCGGTATGAATCCCTGATTTAGATCAGAGACACAGTGTTACGACACCTATTTTACCTATGAAGAACTAGAAGGAATGAAAACGAACTGAATTAGCCTTAAATCATGCGTTAGGTTGCGGTGCCTACTGAGGGTAGCCTTCTGAACTAATATTTTTAGGATTTTAGGCATAACATTATGTAGTTTTATTTTTACTTTGTGACTAAGTACAAGAGTACCGTTGGTGTCTCGTTATCAGATGTGTAATCCATCTTTTTCCCTGTTCCGTCAACGTTATCCAAGCACTAAAACATGCCACTAATGTAATTGCTTTAGAAAACAATTTTGTTCTTGTTAATGTGACCATTAATAAAGTATTTGTGTGTATCAAAGTTTAGCTCATCATCTTAATGGATTTGTCATAAATATAAAATAAACTATTAATAATAAACAGAATATTAAACACCCCGTGTCAGAAGAATGGCGCTGTTTCGCACCTATGTTTATGTAAAAGTTTGCATTACATTTTAGATGTAGAATCTGCTCTAAAATTTCCTTAACAACATATCGTAACACCCAGTATTCATTGATCTAAAGCGAAGATAATAACTCTTAAAAGTCACAATTTTGATGCGATGTTGCATAGTTAAACCGATATTTTTTATCTGGCAATACCACTTTGTATCCAAAAGGTGACATGTTTGAAAATAAATAAAATTCTGTTTTGTCGTAGTAGGTAATTTGTGAAAATTCTAGAAAGTTTCAGCAACTCAGATTTTGATGAAATTGGGTGTACAGTTTTTTTTTTTGAGATGCTTGATTACGAATCTAAAATAATTTTTGGCGGAAACGTTTCTTTCTCGAGACATTCATTATCAAAGTTAAAATTTAAACTTATCTCTTTTTTCACTATATTTTCCTCTTCTTTTGCATACAATTTTTGATTTCCATCCTTTTAAAACCCATTTTTTATTTATTTTAGACATTTTTTGAATAAAATTATAAAGGTTCACTTTAATAATACCACAACCATACATACACATAGTGCTTCATGGCACACTGGGATTGAAATGATTTAGAGTAAAACTATGCAATTTAGTGCAAAAATAATGTAAAATACATAAATAAACAGGGTTTAGAAAGGTAAAAATCAATTATTAGGTGCTATTTTAGCTTTAAATCAAGAATTGTGTGCAAAAAGTAGGAAGAATATAGTGGAAATAAGATTAAATCTAAATTTTAATTTTAATGATGAATATCTCGAAAAACAAAACGTTTTCTCCGAAAAAATTCTTTCAGATTTGCGAACAGCTGCAACTTTATAGAAAATTGTCAATTTTTTTATTTTTATAGTACAAACTCATGAATAATAATAATACAAGATAATAAACAAAACTAAAGTAAAATACCTGCAAAAATAACATACTGGTCCCAACGTACAGTTTTCTGACAAAGCAACAAGTAAATCGTTTTCTCTATGCGCAATACTTCTGCACGGCGACGTGGAAAAAACATCGTCAATTTTCTCAAAATCATCTTCAAAATTCACACTGGAATTGAGAGAATTTAAGTTCAATGAATTTTCACCAGAGTCAGTATCACTTAACGGATCCGAATTCGATTCCAGCGAATTCGCACGTTTAGCTGACGTTTCGGCACGGGATGCATATTCATCTTCAGCGAAGTGTATCCAAAATATGTCGACCGTTCTTCAAGGGAGTACAGCCATTTACTAAGAAGTAATGAAGGCTGTTCTTGGTGGAACGTAATTGGTTCTTCTTCACAGTCTGTTTTTGATGAATCATCACTTGACATTTTTGTAAACTGTCAAACACTGTCCATTATATTTTATCACAGCTACATAGATAGCTTATGGTAGTATAAGAGTTGTTTAATGTTTACTTTTAACCTCGCGCCTATTCAACAAACGATTTAAAGAAACTTTGGTTTTCACATAGTCTTTTAATTTAAATAACACACTTAACAAAGCTAATTATTGAAATTGTTTAAATTGTTTTAAAATACCTCTGTAGCAATATTTTTAAATAATAAACGTGCCTAATGCAGTTATAAGCACATAAAATAGAAACCTAGTTTTCTTTTAAGTTTTTGCATTTTGTTTATTCAAGACGTGTACTGGACTTAGTTAAAAACCATATTGATTCTTGTCAACCCTTTAACCAGGGTCATCCAAATTAGGTGTTAGCCATTAGTAATTTATTTTTAATACTCCACATACAAAACTCTTTAAATTGGCCAATCCTTAGTATTGCTAAGGTTCTTAGAAAAAAATATTTAACAATCGGTTTTTCAAGGTATAAAAATTCACTGCTTATTTTATGAATTCGGCAAAATTTTGCCGAATTTATGAAATCGGCAATTACACAAATTCGGCCAAACATATATACTATCATGAATATAAATGATATTTTAAAAAATTAAAAAAAAATTAACATGTAATATTTTACATATATCAAATTTTTCATAGTTGTGCTAATATAGTCATCCTCAGAAATTTGATAATAAAGTAAGTAGATAAAGTAGTTTTTAATGAAAACCTGTATGTAAATCAGCATTGAGATGGATTAAGAGCTTTATGAAAATAATACATTTGATATGTCCCCCTAATAGTTTAGGAAATATGCCCCTTCAAATTCTAGAAATAGTAGACATAATCTCCAATATATTTACGGCAATAAACTAAGTGCTTATACACTGGGACCTTCATATTAAGAAAAATAGCTAGCAAGTAACTAGAGTTACTGACTTTGGTTCAGTTGTTTTTCTCAATGGGTGTTTCCCGACTTATGCGACAAACTTTCAGGGTTAATTCTACATTAAAAATATGAAAAAAACTTCATATAAACAATGTCCTAAACGTCTTACTTTTCGAACTACAGGGTGTTAAAATTTTTTAAAAATATTCTTTTTATAATAACTTTTATACCAATTGAGATATTTTTAAAAATTTGAGGGACGTCTTTTATGCACAAAACACATTTTTAGGCATACAAGAAAAAATAATTATTACCAGTGTCGTCCATGAGGGGTTAGGTTAATATTTTTTAATAAAAAAATGGTACGCCACTGCATTTTTCTAAACTAAAAATATATTTTTTTACTTTCCATTATATTTGGAACAAATTTGACCTCTGACTTTTTTATTTGATGTACCTACGGTTTTCGCGTAAATAAATAAAAACCAATTCTCGGCATGGTCATTTCGTATCGATACGAACAAATTATTGAGTAAAAAAATTACCTTTTTTATTTTTAAATTCTACTTAGAATGAAATGAAAAAAACTTCATATAAAAATTTGTCCCAAACGTCTTAGTTTTCAAACTACACGGTGTTAAAAAATATATTTTTAAAATTTTTAACACACTGTAGTTCAAAAACTAAGACGTTTAGAGCATTGTTTATATGAAGCTTTTTTCAAATTTTTATTGTAGAATTAGCCTCGAAAGTTTGTCGGATAAGTTGTGAAACATCCTGTATAAAAAGTGCCAGAGTATAATAGATCTTGTAAATATGTATAATGAAATCTAAAATAATTTTCATATTTAAATGGCAATGTTTCCTACTCTAAGAGATGGATTCAACAAATTTGGTAGTTTTGTAAAAATATTTTAATTTATCTCTATTTTACTCTCTACTTAGAAAAAGATCGTGAAATGTTTTTATCTAGTCTTTCCTAATCTTAAATAGCGTTAAAAATGCTTCTAGTTTGTCAATTTAAACAATTTGGTATATTAACTAAATACAAAGTTACTAATTAAAAATAATTAAATTAAAAGACTCTCTATACATTTTTTTGTTGTTGTTTTTTACCAGTTTTCAGCAAAATATCACATATCTTGCAGCAACCAGTGTTTCCTAACAGATCAGGTTCGGTCCAGCAATGTACATCGACTGTAAGGCGTTATGTTTTTAATGGTATTTTAAAACTAAATTAAGTGTGTTAAAATAATAAAAAACTATGGTAAAAAGTAAAATTAATTAAAACATCCATTATTAGGCTATAAGCTCTATAATATTCCATTGTATAATTAATTGTTGTTATGTTTCTTTGACGCAATCTTATTATTAAAGAATTAGGCATAAACTAATCACTAGGTAAAAATAACAGCAGGCAATATATTACTACACGAACATTAACTATTTTTAATAAGTTACACTTAATTAATTATGCCAAAATGTTTTCGTTTTATCTACATTATGTCTATCTTCCATGATTTTTTTTTATTTTTTGTATTGGTTAACATAATTAATCACATTGATTTATATGATTTAGTTGTATAAACGAACCATTGACGAAATAGTCGGTGAGAAAAGCAACAAAAAATCTTTATTAGAGACAATTTTATTTTAGTTGCTTAAAAAATAATAGGATTATTATTAAATTATCACTACACAGGGTAATGTAGAATTTATTCTTTGATAATTTAAAAGCACATTTGGTCAAAATTAATTTTTAAAACATTGTAACTTGGAAAACGATTATTCTTCAACTAAAACTACATACCGAATGTCAACAAATTTATTAGACATGCCCTAAGTCCTAAAATATTGGACATATCCAAATAAGACTTGGTATACGTAAACGATATGAGAAGAAGAGTTTTTATATATTTTTACTCTCCAGTCAAGTCGAGTGTTTGGCCTAGCATGTAAGGCGTCAGGTCGTCGTTGAATTTTACTACCAATACACCTACTACACTATTCTACCAATACACGAACAAAAATACATGTAATAAAATCAGTCGGCAACACCACGCTCAAAATATTTAATGGCTTTTAAAGGTAATCAGAAAAGGCCCTCACCACTAACGCGGTCGCTAAACAACTCTCAAGGGCTAACATCAGCCCCCTGGGTGGAAGATCTCTACCCAGGGGCTCTACATTGCGTAGGAGTCGGTCCACCCTATCTGAAGCAATGAAACCAAAAATTTGCATGTAGTTGTTTGTGAAATGTATTATATAATTTAAATTAATAAAGATATTTTAAAATGAAAATTAAAAAATGAATGTCAGGTCGTGACGTGAGGTGGGTTCGAATCCTGCCGGCGGCCAAGGGCAGAAATTTAGTGGTTAGCTCAACAAGACGGACAAAGTGCAAAATGTATCGACGCTAATAGCCAGCAAGGACTAAAGGTTGTCGCCCACTTGTTCGGCATAGCACGGACCGTTGCTGTCCGTCAAAATACGCATACAGTTAAAACCATTCAAATGAATAGACCACCTCTCATTAGCCCGTCACGGCACGGAACGGCGAGTCCGTAGACGACGGACAGCAACGGTCCGTGCTTTGCCGGACATGTGGGCGACAACCTTAAGGCGTCGAAAAACAATTTGCCGTGTCCTGCGCAGCAGGAGACATGCGGACCCCACTCAGTTGGTAGGTTCGTTAGTCCTCCTGGGTTGGCACGAGGTCTTAAGTTGTCGCGCATAGGACCGTGGTTCGGAACCCACGTTAAGCTGTAGGTCCCGTCTGGCTGACATCACCCACACGTAAAAAGACAGGGCAGCTTCAGTCCATGGGTTATCCCGGCCCTATTATAAGGTCTAAGCTCTCTCCAGTCATTTCCGGTTTAAGCGGAAATGGCTGCAATTTTACATTTTTGTATTTCTGAGACAAGTTAAAAATTAATATATTTTGTAATTTTTAAAATTTTATTTAGTTCGCCATGATTGGACGCAAATTAATCTAAGGATCCCAAGTTGAATTAGAAAAATACAATCCCAAACTTTTAATGACTAGTATGATAGATAGGAATAAAACCAGTTCGCAAATTGACATTTCGTGTTTAACTATCAGTTTTCAAATGAAAACTCTTTTAAACAAGCACTTTTAAATAGGAAATTTTTTGACGAATCTAACAATACCAATTTATTTGTGATCGGATTAAAAATAGAGACAAAAAAATATCCATGGCTACCTAGTTGCAATATTACTATGTCTAAAATATTTCAACAGAATTGTCTAAAAAATATAAAATTGTTCATATATGCCATTTCCCATTTAAAAATTCAAACTTGAGGACTTCATTTTAGTGTTACTTCAGGCTAAACCGCAAGTGACTGAAAAATGAAAAATATACGAAAACTCTTCTCTTCTCATACTATTTAGCCATACCGTTCCTATACCAAGTCTCATTTTAATATGTCTATTACTTTAGGAGGTATGGTTTTTCTAATAGATTCGTTGACACCCGGTATAACACGTCGTGCATCTTTAACAAGTTTATGGGGTGTTTAAAAATGCGTAAAAATAGACGGTTAAACTGTGTCTTTTCGCATCTGTCCTAATACACAATTTGAAAACTGCCAGCATGCATTTTATATTATCACCGAAATTTTCCTAAAAGCAAATGAGTAAGTTTGGGGATGATGACTTTTTCTTCAAATATTTTTGACACATGGCACCCATATAAAATCTTGAGATTCACCGCGCTTGCCTATAATTAGGAAATAAACTAAAATGCTTTTAATATTTTACAAAAGAAAACTTGCTTCAAAAGCACAAAATAAAAGAAAGTGCATTTATATTATCGAATAAAGATAGTGTGTGGCCTCGATATCCGTTAAATTAAATAATACTTGGTGATCTTTGCGTGATGCTGAGGTAATTTTTAGGAAACATGAAACCAATTAACCCGTAACCCTCTTTATTTTTAAAAGTGATAAATATACCTGTCACTATAGATTATTATATCATTTTTGACGTAATGATATATAGGTTGTTTATTTCTAACTCTTATCTATACTTTGGCCACTATAAATTAATAATAAATACCTAGTAAGTAACTCCGGTTACTGTAGGTTTAAACCAATAAAATACATTTTTTATTGTGGTAACCAGGGTAACTGACTGTTTCAACCAATGAAATACATTTTTTGTTCAGGTGTTTTTCTCAATTTATAGTGAACAGAGTATAAAGTAAATATTTTTTTTTATCTGTAAATGTCACTTTAAGTTTTTTTAGTATTTTTTTAAAGAACCTCGTAAGGATTCATCAATTTTGTCCATATATTGAGACCCGCACCAAAGCGGTCCCATCTAGCAAATACACAAAATAAGTATAACAATAAAGAGCTACACATAGACATACGCTACGCGAACAGATTCCGCTTCAAATGACGCAAATTTGGCCTATCAAACGCCGGCTGGCTCACGTAAGCTTAGTTTATATCCCACATACGAAATGCGATTTTCGAATTGAGTGAAACGTATTTTAGTTGAGCAACTTCAAATGTTTCATTCGAAATTCACCATTTACAACACGTTTTGCAGTTCTCAAATCTTATTTCGTAAGTATATGAACTAAGCTTTACGCAAGCCAGTCGGCGTTCAATAGGCCAAAATTTGCGCTATTAGAAGCGGAATCTGTCCGCGTAGCGTGTGTGTAATCTGTTTTAGAACATAATAAAACAAGACGTCCATTGCACAAAAATTGTATTTTTTGAGGATAAATCGTCGTTAATTTTACAAACTGTCAGATCTTATTTTAAAATATTTTTTGGAAAGCAACTTTAAAGATTATAACCGCCTTAACCTTTGAATAAAAGCTAAAAATTGGTCGTTAAATTATCTTTAACAGATTTAGTTTAACGGTTTATAAGATTTATATATGTTAAGCATATATTTTAAGTTGGTACTTTTACTTATTTAGCTTTAGCATAAAAATATCAAAACCTTAAAGCTATATACTTTGAACTTCTTGCTAAAATAATCGTGGGCCGATCAAGGCAAATGCCTTGTTTATTAAAGTAAATATCTTTAACAAGAGAGAGATGAGTACTGAGGAACTTAAAAGCCTACTAACTTACATATTGATGCAACTTACTATGTGCGTCAGATTAGGCTTTTGGAGGATATTAACATAAATATTTTGATAGAAAGCGATATATTTTTATTTAATATATTATTAATGAGTTAGTAGGTATGTACCAGAAATGAGTTTTAATGTATTTAGTTGCTGCAAAGTTAAAGCAAATTAACTTTTTAATGTGGTTATTCTCTCCTAGTCACTAGTTCACATAAACTTACCATTGCGCAATTTAAAGAAAATAAGCACATTATGGGTAAATGTTAATAGTCATAACTTATCACAATTTAAATGGTTTTTGATAGCCTTGGAAATTCAAGTAATTATAACGAACTAAGGCAAAAAGGTATGTTTTAGGGACACATAAATTATTGTTTACTGTTTATTGATTAATTATAAACTTACAATAAACAAAAATGGTTATAAAAAAATGTTTAAACCTAACAAAATATGCTTTTTAATTTTAATGACACCTAGGTGCATAATGCACCTGTATGTATGAAAATACCTATTTTTAATATATTTAACAAAAAATTCTTTTATCCTAGCGAGTTCCTTCAGAGTTTTGTTGCATTTTTACTTAATTTACAGCATAGTTTTTATAAAGGTATTATAATTATCAAAAATGTGTTTTCTACAATTTTTCCTAAAAATGTAATTTAAAATATTTTTGATCCTAAGTGGCAGCAGATTGTAGAATTTTGGCGCTAAACAGTTTATAAATTTTAATAAAATTGTTTTTCTACAATCAGGAATTACAATATGTTTATTTACATTGTTTCTTGTTTGGTGCTTATGATTAACAAATTTTTGAAATATCTCTTTTTATGTACATACATGAATGCAGCATACATATACAATAAGTATATAATACTAATTTCCCTATTATACAGCAAGCTAGTTGAGCAGACTCTATTCTTATTAAAAAATATTTTTAATAGATATGTAGTTTTGTTGGATATTACCATAAATATTTTGATAGAAAGCAATATATTTTTATTTAATATATTATTAATGAATTAGTAGGTATGTAAAGAAATTAGTTTTAATTTATTTATTTACTGCAAATGTTAAAGAAAATTAACTTTTAATGTGGTTATTCTCTCCTAGTTAAGGCAATTAATTCACATAAACTTACCATTGCGCAATTTAAAGAAAATAGGCACATTATTGGTAAATGTTAATAGTCATAATTTATCACAATTTTAATGGTTTTTGTAGCCTTGGAAATTCAAGTAATGAGTTATAACGAACTAAAGCAAAAAGGTATGTTTTAGGGACACATACATTATTGTTTACTGTTTATTGATTAATTATAAACTTACAATGTACAAAAATGGTTATAAAAAAATGTTTAAACCTAATAATACATGCTTTTTAATTTTAATGATACCTAGGTGCATAATGCACCTGTATGTGTCAAAATAGCTATTTTTAATATATTTAACAATAATATTGTATAAACAATATTTAAAATAATTTCAATTTATAATAAATAACTAAATAAATTAATAAATTCTCATATCCTAGCGAGTTCCTTCAGATTTTTGTTGCATTTTTACTTAATTTATAGCATTGTTTTTAATAAAGGTATTATTATTATCAAAAATGATTTTTGATTTTATAGGGGTTTTATACACTAATGTTGGTATTATCCGACCAAGAAATTTCCTTAATAGGTAAAACTTATAGATCAGGTTTCTTATTTTTTTGTTGCAGCCTTAATGTCTTGTTTATGTTCATCCATTATTAAAGTTTCAAAATAAGGTTTGTTAGTTCTAGTTATTAAAATAGCTATATAGTTTGTTTTTGCAATTCAGTGATAACTTAAAGGATTCCAACCATCGTTTTACTATCCTAAACCTCTGTATTGCTTTCTCTTTACATTCAGTTCAAGTTTTTCCCGCAAACCAAAGGGTGGTATCATCGGCATCAGATATGATTCTACCGTTAATATCTAAGTCAAGTAAAGAGTTAATATATGTTATAAATAATCTTGGTCCTAGTATTGTCCTGTGTAGGACTCCAGTTTTTATTATTTGAGGTTTGCTAATTATGTCATAAATTTTTAAATATTGCTCTCTTTTCTTAAGGTAACTGACCTCCAGCACCACTCCCCAAACATTATGGTTTTTCAATATTTTATATTAATTTGTAAATTAATTGTAGATTATATATATAAAAGAAATCTTTTTATTTTATTTTTATTATTATTATGTACTTAAGATTTTGTTTTTATGAAGGTACTTTATAAATAAATACAAGGTAGCTTTTAACCTATACGCATAAATTTGAAAAATATTGCTTATGACAATCAATGACTAAAATATAAAGAAAAAAGTTTGTAAAATGTTTTTAGTTAGGGGGATAGCTAATAATTTATATTTAAACTTAGGAAGTTAAAGTCCAGGGACAAATAATCATAAATAAGAAAAGATTAGGTACCTACCTATTTTTTGGTTTATAAATAATATGGTATAATTACTATAAGCCCTAATTGCAAATCTAACCGCGTAAAAATAAAATCACAAACGATAATTAAACATACTAGTATAAATACTAAACAATAACATTATTACTTGTTTATTGTTTTAAAAAAAAGAACAAAAATAATAAATAATTTTACAAAGAATGTGCAGAAACTATATTTCCAAAACAAAAAAGTTTACTATTTATTACATGTCTTCATAATTCGCGTAATTTAATTTAATTTAAAATAATTGACTATCACACTAGAAATGTTTTACTATTTTTTTTTCATTATTAGTCAGTATTTAGCAATAATTTTCTAAGTTTATGCGTGTCAGTTAAGACCCTGTACAATAAACGTCAGGAAACATAACATTTAAGGACACATTTCACTTTAATTAATTTTTAAGAGCAAAAAGGGCTTGACCACTTATGACATTGCATCACAGAATACGTTTTTTTCCTGGGAACCTACATACAAAGACAATTACGTGATATTTGTAGACACCACTCTCCCCCTACGGTGAGATTTAACTTAACCCCCACCCCCTAAATGCCTCACGTAATTTATGGACGACCCCTAAAACCTTTTATGGGTATATTGCTTCTAAGTTTGAACGGTCTTAATTTTTCCCGGAATTTCCTTTTAATTACACTTTATGAGAAACGGAAGTACAAGTGAAGTAAAATAATGCATATGTACCTACGAATAAAGCAATAAATTTTAATAAAACTAGAAAATAAATCGTTTTAACGTTACGTGTGTAATATGAGAGTAGCTGGCAGGCGTTTATAATATGATAAAGAGAAATGTTTCAGAATGGTAAAATTGAATTTACAGATTTTAATTTTGTATCGCCTTACGGAACTGGACAGGTAAATTAATCTGACAAAGTTGATATGGGTATTTAGTTAACTGTATTTTCATTCAGGAAGATCAAATCATGTGAAATCTAGGATTCTAGATTAAATTCCTACCGGATTTTATACAAACAAGGATTGTTCATTTAATAAGGGACTTAGACTGGGCCAGAAAATCGACTTTGCTCTACAAAAAAGTCTTTTAATGTTTTCAAATAAAATCGTTCTTTAAAAAGTGATTCAAAGTTTAAGTTAAAGAAAAAATTAAATTACTGTTTTCTTTATTGTTAAACTAAGATTTTTCACTTATTGAAACAAATTGATATATTACATCACCGAAAATCATAATTTTCTCAATCTTGGACTACTAGACATATACAGGCTGTTACTAATTCGAGGAACACCATTAAGATCTCGGAAACGGTAGATACAGGGTTGCTTAAATTAGGAAAATTTGCCCATTTTTATGCTTAACAATATTTCGTTTTAAAAATTTAAAAATTTGCAGTCTGTTATCCGGAAAAAACCAAATTTTGCGAAACAGTTTTTTTTTCTCGGTTTATTTAAACAGGTATTTTAAAACAAATGACACATTAATATTGCTACTTTTCCTGTGCTATAAAATAATGTCACTAAGTTTACGATCCGACGATTTTTCTTCGAGCTCCCATCATCTACTTGGTTTTTTAAATGGGCGAAATATTTAGTTTTAAACCTAATAATTCAATAAGTATATTCTAAATCCAACGATATATCACACTTTACATTTATGCAACGTTTTGAACCGAAAATCACCATCAAATTTTTTCAAAAATCATACGTTTTTAATTCAAACGATTTTTTAAATTTCCATTTAAAGTTAATTATGAGTATATTTTTTTATAACTACTCATTATTATTTAATTTATTTATTGATAATTTAACTAGCAAGCTACAAAAATTAATGTAATTTACATACATTTATTTATCTGAAATAAAATAAAGCATTTAATAATCAAACACCTCTGTAAACTTTATCGTAACCTGTCAAAAAAATGGAAAAAATTTACCTGCAAACAAAAATGTTCCTAAACGTTATTTGTAATGGCGAAATAGTAAATGATGATGGTTTTTTCGGTTCGAAACGTCGCATAAATGAAAATGTGATATATCGATGGATTTAGAATTAAAATACGAGTTTATTAAGTTTAAAACCAAATATTCGGCCTATTAAAAAAAAACAAAGTGATGATGGTGGCACGAAGACGAAACGTCGGATCTTAAATCTAATGTCATCATTTTATAGAACAAAAAAAGAAGCAATGATAGTATGTCGTTTCTTTAAAAAATCTCTTTAAATAAACCGAGAGAAAAATAAAAACGGTTTGGCAAAATTTCGTTTTTTTTCTGGATAATTTGGGAATGGCTGCAAAATTTTTAAAATTTTAAAACGGAATATTGTTAAGCATAAAAATGCGCAACTTCGCCCCAATTTGATCAACCCTGACTAGTTCCTGAGATCCTAATGGTGTTCCTCGAATTTGTAACAGCCTATATAGACACTCTATGTTAGCAAAAACGGAGGCATACTGTATTTTCTTTAACACAAATAGCTAATACAAATGTAGGATTTTAAAATAAGAAGATATCTATGAAGAAAAATTATACAAGCAAATTTTGTTTTCTTTTTACTCTTTATATGATGTAGAAAAGAAACAAAATAAATAAATCATATTTTCTAATTTACAATAACCAAATAAGTCAAACGAACACAAAGTTATTTACCCACAGTAGATAAATTATTTCAGAGACAAAAACATTTAAAAAATGCGTGACTTTCTATACACATCTAAATATTTATGTTAATATTTACGATAGTCGATTAATATTGCATACAAGTTGCATCTGTTTGTTGGTTTCTAAGCATTTACCATGTTTCTAAGAACTTCTTTGTTTAAATATTTACTTTATCAAAGAAGATGACCGCCCACAGGTACCTTTACAGAGAATTTTAAAACTGTTACTTTTTTACTGTTGGTATTTAATTTACAGTGAATCTCACTTCAAAGATATAGGTTTTCTTTTAACCAATGTAGGATTATATCAAATTTTTTAAATTAAATTCTGTGTGGACATTCTTGTTTTCATTGTTATTGCGGATTGTAATTTGTATAATAATATTTCTTTTTAATAAAATTTACCTTGAGGATTACTAACAAATTTATACAGTGCATTTCAATTAAAACGAGCCACACCCATAATTTGGTTATTTGTACACTTATAAAAAGTCCTAAAATACGTCAATTTGTATTTTTAGGGGGCACATTTTTGTGTCAAAATTTATTTGTCCCCTTCCCTCACCAACACAAACGTTAAAAATTTAAATGGAAAGGGGGTCAAGTGGTACATTATTTTAAACCTCCTGAGGAGTACTTTATAACCCTAAAGTATAAAGTCAATATATTTAAGTACCTACTACAAAATAGTGGTACTTTTAAAAATTACCAAAATACCCGATTGGGTAGGCCTTATTTCCAAAACTTATAAAGTAAGATATACTTAATGTGGTATTTTCTTATGCTTTTTAAAGAACTTTTTATTGATAATATAATATACAGGGTGCTTCATTAAAAAGATATACACTTTTTATCCTACACTGTATATTATCACTAGTTTTACCATTTAAAAGATTTTTAATAGAGCTTTAAGAAGAAATCTCATTAAGTACATCTAATTTTATTAGTTTCGGAAATACGGCTATTTCAATCGGGTATATGGGTGATATTTAAAGTACCGTCATTTTGTAGTAGGTGAAGACTTTCTATTTTAGGGTTATAAAGTACTCGTCAGAGCTTTAAAATAATGTACCACTTGACCCCTTTCCCATTCAAATTTTTTGACGTTTGTGTTGGTGGGGGAAGGGATAACCGTAAGTAAGTAAATTTGACACAAAATGTGTCCCCTAAAAATTAAAATTGATTTATTTTAGGATTTTTATAAGTGTACAAATAACCAAATTATGGGAGTGGCTCGTTTTAACTGGAATGCACTGTATTATAGTTTAAAATCTTACTAAGCCGTTATCTAGTTTATAAAAAATACTTTTAAAATCTTTTAAAAGTTTAAGCAGTAAAAAACAATTTTATTTTAATAATTACGGTTTTAAATTTACTTCTGGTTTAACGTACTTACTTTTATTGGTACTTGTCTCAAAAGACGGCAATCCCGATTTTGACCAAATTTGGTAAACGGAGGTTTTTGGAGCACTGATCATAAATCTAAAAGAATTTTTATTCGTTTTAGAGATATCCATTATCAAAGTTGAAAACTGAACTAGCCTAATTTTCACTTTATTTCTGTTTCTTTTTACGCACATTTCCTGATTTGAAGCACAAAATATTTGATTTTCACCCTTTAAAACCCAATTTTTTATAAATTTTACACATTTTATCAAATAATTTTATGTGCAAATGTATACACGCCTACATTGCCTACTGCGATGTAAACTGATGATTGAAAATAAAGCATTCGAAATTTACTGCAAAAAGTGTAAAATACAAAAACGGAGTTTTAACAGATAAAAATCAACTATTGTGTGCCACTTTAGCTTTATCTTAACGACTAAAAATTCTTTTTAATTCATAATTAGCGCTCCAAAAAATCCCGTATACCAAATTTGGTCAAAATCGAAGCTGCTCCCACTTCTAGACAATTACCGCCTTTTTTTTATTTGATTTATTTATTTTAAAAATCCTTTCCAGTGCTATGTATTTTAACATGTTGTTTTTTTCTAAAAGGACAAGACTAAGAAATCGTCTTTAGGAAAACAATTACTGCTTTTTTTCTGCTTTGTAAATTATATTTTTTGGGGTATTTTACAAGAAAAATCTGAAATTCTCTAAACACTATACACAGAAACGCCTCTATTTTATCTAAGATTTAAATAAGACACCAAAATTATTTTCTAATAAACTGGCACCATACAGGGTGTTACAAAATGAAGAAAATATAAAAAAATTTACATTAACACAAGTCCAGAAATGCATTGTTTCCTAGACACCGGGTATTAAAGTTAAAAAAACACACAGTTTTTTGTTAATATCTTTAACATGCCCGATCCCATTTTATTAAAATTTCACAGTGTTCTTTGTAGCATTAAAAGGGTAATTAAGCTCCAACTTGATTAAATTTGTTCAATCCAGTGGCTTTCCAAGCAGTACTACAGTGCAGTACAAGCACGTACTACAGACAAAAAATGTACGCCACTGACTTTTCTGCTAATTTTATATTTTGTTTAGATTAAGCAACAATCTATAGGTTTGTTAGGTTTTAAACTTAATTTTTATTTTGCTTAGTTTATGAAAAAATATAATGAATGTCCAACGAAGAGGCACGAGTCGGCTAATTATTTATAAAATATTATTAAAAAATTATTTCCAAAAAAAATTGTCCCTATCGCTGCTTTTCGAAAAGTCCGGCACAACTCAAAAAAATGAGGCTTTTGTACCGTTTGACTTATAATTGGCAGTATACATTACCAGAAAATGTCACAAACTAAACATGGCTGTGTTCAGTTTGTGACATTTTTTCTGGTAATGAGTGCCCCAAATTATTTGTTTCATTTTTAAATAGCCCCTGTATACTAAAAAGTGGCAAATGCAAGTTTTTAATAAAAAGAAGATACACAACACCGTATTAGACTGCAAGAAATAATATGGGCAAAAGACCTTGCTTAAACCCACTAATACAATCAAAATTACAATAAAACTATTTTTGAGATTACCAAATTTTAAATACAATGTCCTTTTAATGATGTATTTTTTCAGGTACTAAACTGTACTGTATTTGAATTGCAAAAACCTAATAACTAAAAATGTTATTGAGCATTTATTATTGTTACCTACGCTTACGGATATAAAAATTTGATATGAAAATTTAAAGGTATTTCTTATCTTGTTATAATAATTTTTTATATTAGGTATTTTTTTTAATATTAAACTAAAATGTAATGAAGAAAAATTATTAGGAATTAAAAGAGATACCGTCATAAGAAATTATGACCTTTTTTATTTATTTATTTTTTAAAATTAAATATTGAAATAACCTTGGTATAAGGCAAATTTATAATATCTCGATTTAGTACTCATTAAAGAACCTACAAATAACCATTATTTTTTTAAAATTATATAAAATAAGCGTCTTTAAAAATGTTAAATTAAAAACGTTTTTTATTTCTTTTACACTTGACCAACCTGTATATACACATTGTTTGTTTATACGAGCCTAACTAAGTGGGGCTTAAATTGCCTAAACGTTTAATTTATTCTGGTAGTTTTAATCATTATAAACAGGTCAACAAATTCTCTCTGCTGCCATCCCAAATTGGGTTACGGTCTTTTAAATAAAACAGGCCCTGGGCATGCAAAAATTAAAACTGATCAGACATACATTTAAGTTTGTACCCACTTAAAAGGGCTTTTTAGGTCAAGTTAGTTCATTTCGTGATCAACCAATGTTCTAAGACACAGTTTTAAATAAATTGAACAGAATTGTAAAAAATAAAATATACAGCGGTCTTCGGAAATTCTTACCGAATAAAAAACTTTAATTCATTAACTTTACTCAAAAAAGGTGCCTCCTCCCAAAAGTCCTGCTTGATGAGAAAATGAATTTTCCTAAAAATATTTGTATGTTGAATGTACAGGGTGACTTAAAAGAGGAGTTGCTTTTAAATTAATAAAAGACGTCGGCTATATTCCCAAAACTAATATTTGTAAAGAATGACATGACGTGAAACTTTATAAAAATTGACCAAGAGAAATTATTAAAAAGTATTTTAAGTTCTCAGAAATGTTTGTTACTTTACGGGTAAGGTAGTTGAAAAAACATAAATAACAAAACATTATTAACAAGTATTGAAAAAGAATTAAACAGCTATGTGCAAAATAAAAAGACATGTTTTTTACACTTGTCAATATATCACAAATGTCAAAATTTGTAAACTCTCATTTCGTAACTACTACTTACAGTACAGATAACAGATATAAAAAAAAGTTCATGGAACTACAATAATATTTTACGTCATAACGGGTATCCTTAAAATAAAAATTGAAATATACAGGGTGCGTCATAAAAACTTGTACATTTTCTTTTAACTCGAAAATGTAGATACATACAACATATGGTATCCACTTATGAGGAAGGAAAACCCCTTACTCTAAATTTTCAGAAAAATTTTAGGCGAAACATTTTTACTCTTCAGCTGTCATAAACGAAGCTAGCAAGTGACATATGTCCTTAATTTTAATCGAGAACAAGAAAGACGTTTGTTTTTTGAAAAAATCGTTTTGCATAGGTAAAAACCTATACATATATATAAGCAACCCTGTACATCCAACAAACAAATATTTTTGTAGACATTTATTTTCTTGTCCAGCAGAACTTTTTATAAGAATGTGCGTTTTTTCTTAAAGTTAATAATTAAAAAGTTTCTCATTTGGTAAAAACTTACGAAGATACGCTATATACATATAGAATGACTGGCAAGTTCGCAAAATACGATTTTCTTATAGTATTTTTTGACAGTCGCCTCTGGAAGAATATAAAAATCAATTTTGACATTTGTCATGTGAATATCGATATGGCCGGCGAAAGTTCTTATAAACTAAGGGAACGGCTAGACTGCACAGCGGACGAGAGACAAGGAAGCGAGCGATTTTCTCAACCGCTAATGCGTAAATGTAAGTGGCCACACCGACACTTTCAGCGGCCGGCCGGGGTGAAAATTAACATGCAGCTTCGCCTTGCAAAAATCGCCCGCTCGCTTGTCGCTTTTCGCTCTTTAATCTGGCCGTTCCCTAAGATAAAATTACGAAAGCTGGTGTTAGATCACAAAATACCACTAAAGAACTAAAAGACAAAAAATGTTTAAGAATATAAATTTAGCTTCTTGAAATTTAAAAAGTAAATCTGGAATTTAGGTATACAGGCTGTTAGAAATTCGAGGAACACCATTAGGATTTCGGAAGCGGTAAGAGATACAGGGTTGGTTAAATTGAGGGCAAAGTTGTGCATTTTTATGCTTAACAATATTCCGTTTTAAAAATTTAAAAATTTGCAACCTGTTCCGGAATTATCCGACAAAAACCAAAATTTTGCGAAACAATTTTTACTGTTTTCTGTGGCTGAAAATGTTTAAATTCTTAAAACGGAATATTTTCAAGCATAAAAATCATAGATAACCTACATTTAGATCCGCAGTGGCAAGAAGCATTTTTCGGATTTTTACGACCTCGCGCAGTGGGTGGACGAACATGCGCACTTAAAAGCCGTGGCAAAATACTAACACCGGCACCTCGTACCCTTCGTCCGCGGTCTGACTGTAACGCTCATTAGCTACCGTACTTTGAACAGAAAACCAGGACGCCGTCGACAATTCTTTTCGATAATGCGGATAGTTTGTTTGGTGCCGGGTGCGTTTACCCTCAACTGGCTTGCGCACAAACCGGTTTTTTCGCCTACGAAATGTAACTTTTGTTTCGCGCAGGTGATAACATTGGCAATCCATCGAGATCAGTGATAAAAATGCGCAACTTTGCCCCAAAACCCCGTATCTCTTACCGCTTCCGAAATACTAATGGTGTTCCTTGAATTTGGAACAGCTTGTATAAAATGGTGCGTATTTTTTAGATAATAATATTTTTTAGGGATATTTAAATTTTGTTAAAATAAATACTTAAAATGTTATAATCTATGTTTCCGAACCTATCACCCATCACTGTATGATTTTTTAATTTAAAAGGTTAAAAAATGTTTTTGTTTAATACTTATTCAAAGAAGGTGCCCAAGACATAATACTGACCGATATTAACTGTGAGAAATGCAAGTAACCATAAAATATGCATACAAAAGCATATAAGATAGAGAAATAAACAAGCAAAGACATTATTAAATTAGAAGGAAAAAGGGCAAAAACTGTAAGAAAATCACAAGGTTTACCAACTTCATATTTATACAAACTATATTTAAACTAAATGCATTATGCATGTATTTCTATACCTACTTTGTAATATGTACATAATAAATATACGTATTTATAAGATTAAGCTTATAAAATCAGGGTAGATATTAATTGCTAGTTTTTATGAAAATAATATTGTAATAAAGTGTACCTATTGGAAACTAGGTTACTGCCATTTAAATGAAGCTGGCTTTAATCAGGCAATTCCCTTTAAAGATGGACAATGAGATTTTTAATACGTAAGTTTTTTTTTATTTATCTTTGGACTATCCACGAAGGCTGAAAGCCTAAATACTAACATATCGTGGGTGTCTTAAGCAAGGTAAGAGGAAGTTTGTCAACACGGGACTTAAAAACTTGAAGATTTGGGGGAAGGAAAGACCTCCGCTGGCAGTAGGTTCCACAGTCTAGAAACTCTAGGGATAAAACGAGCGAACGAAATGGGAAGTTCGGGGCCTGTCCAATTGGACCGCATAGGAATGCATACGTGCGGCCCAACGAGTTTCTCTGTTGGGAGCTGCAAGAGGAGGAGGACCATACTGGATAATTCGTCAGAGCAGAAGCCGCAAAAGTATCTCTAGAAGAGCCATAGATCTCCCACAGCTCGACGATGGGCAAGAGAAGGAAGTCTTTGAGTAAGTAAAGGATCATTAATAAGACGAACAGCTCTTCTGTGAATGGCATCAAGAATGCTGAAGGTTGTAGGGGATGCCATTCCCCAGACATGAGAACAGTATTCCAGAGAGGGTCGAATTTGGGACACATACAAAGTGTATAAATTGAAAGTAGAAAAATACTTTTGGCTCGGAAAAGAAATCCAAGCTTTTGAAGCCGCGGTGGCTGTAGATACAATGTGTTTATGCCAGTTAAGGTTATTCTCAAATGTGACGCCCACAGGGTTAAATGTGTCCCCGCTTTGCAAAACCTTAAAAGTTTAAGTTAAAAAATATGTTCGTTTTTAAATTTATAATATAAGCTGTAAGTTGGATATCTACAAATTATATGTATTTTAGGGTGGGTCAAAAAATCCGCTTTATTACAGTTTTGCACATTTTTCTCTTTAACTTTCCTACCACTCCAGATAGGTCCACAAAACTTGATACACTTCTTTTAACCATGACATTACACTTTCTGCTGTAAAAGTTTTTTAAAAAATTTAGTGGCGTTCAAACAAGATTTGTACTGCTTTTCCCTCAAATTAATATTATTTTTAAAATATTTATTTACTTGGGAGTTATTTTGACTCTTGATATTTTTTAGTAGAACGAACTGTTTTCGTTTGGAAAAATTTAAGTCATTTTAATGCACGGCAAAATCGCTAAATACTGATATGGTGTTTTGTATGTAAAATTCGTTTTTGTCTAATTTGTTTTAAAAAAGGTAAAAAACTAACATTACTACACTTTAAACCTTATTTAAAGAATTACCAGTATTATAATTTTTAATACGAGTTTAAAACGAATTTTACATACAAAAACTATACCTATCAGATTTTAGCGATTTTATCATGCATTAAAAGGGCTTATAAGTATAAGGATTATATAAATAACGGTTCATAATGTCAAATAGAATAAGGCTCTCTTTTAATGTAGAAAACAAATGAAGATATTAAATAGTAAAAGCAAAATTTTAAATTTGTAACCTCCGTCAAAGTGCATACAGTATATAAAATAAAAACATCTTACCCTATATAGTCCCGATTTACTGATAAGCTGTTTAAAGGTAGGGGACTACTAGGAGACGGACGGACGTACTGCATCCATTAGAAGCGCGAGACATCGGAGCAGAGGATCTATATATTGGAAAAATAGCCGCCTGTCGCTAGTAGATGCCTACCTCAACTAGAAAAGGAAAGCATTGGTATGTGGTAGAGAGTTGTCCCAAAGCATTATTGGCGACAACGGTTTAAAAGTTATAAATGAAAAGGGTTGTTTTTTTTATTTAAGTTTGAAGGTCAATAACTTCCTAACAAATCCCGTTACGTTTTTTTTTAATATGAAGTACAGATAAACATCATCTTGATTCAATCTACCACTCCCACCATTTACAACATCAACTTTTGGTACACTTCTTTTAACGATTACATTACACTTTCTGCTGTAAAAGTTATTTAAAAAATTTAGTGGCGTTCAAACAAGATTTGTATTGATTTTTTCTAAGAAACAGATAGTACGTCACTGCTTTTCCTCAAATTAATATTATTTTTAAAATATTTATTTACTTGGGAGTTATTTTGATCTCTTGATATTTTTTAGTAGAACGAACTGTTTTCGTTTGGAAAAATTTAAGTCATTTTAATGCACGGCAAAATCGCTAAATACTGATATGGTGTTTTGTATGTAAAATTCTTTTTGTCTAATTTGTTTTAAAAAAGGTAAAAACTAACATTTCTACACTTTAAACCTTATTTAAAGAATTACCAGTATTATAATTTTTAATACGAGTTTAAAACGAATTTTACATAAAAAAACTATACCTATCAGATTTTAGCGATTTTATTATGCATTACAAGGGCTTTTATTTTCTTTAACGAATACCGTTCGTCATACTAAAAATAATAGAACACCAAATTAACTCCATAGTAAATGATCATTTTAAAAACAATATTGATTCGAAGAAAAAGCAGTGACATATTATTTTTTTCTTGAAAAAAATTTAATACAATTCAATACATTTTGTGGACATATCTGAAGTGATAGGAAAGTTATAATAAAAAGGCATTTTGTCCTTAAAACTTTAACACCATGTATTTCGAAAACGAAGCATTTTTTGAACATAATTTTATTTAAAAATGTTTTTATTTGTTTACATTGTATACTGTGTTAAGAGGAATACTTATATCAACTTAAAAATAAGCCTGTATACATAAACATATTTAAACAAAAAATTAATTATAGGTTTTCACTAAAATGCATTAAAACATATTGCAAGTAACTAAAATTAGGTTACTGTCGCGTAAACGAAATAGGTTTCGATCACGCAAGGCGATTTAAAATACAATGATCGGACGTATTGAGAGAATCAGGTAAATCTGGACAGCATCTCCGTGGCTTTTTAGCCGACTTGGTGCTGCCGCGGTCAGTAGGTTACCTATGCCTGCTGGCTTGATGGCTCGACAGATACACTTGCATTGCAATAATGTTCTTCGATCAGTAAATCGGCCTACTATGGTGGGAAATAAATGGTTGAAAAACGGAGAAATGTTTTGATCAGCGATAGAAACAATTTTTTGTAAAATATTACTTGTAAAGTTTAAAATTTAGTATGAGCATTTCATAAATTTTAGAAGTTTTTTAGTTATTTTTATTACCAAGATAATTATTCCATGGTTTTGTTAGAATTCAAACTACATTAAAAAGTTGAAACGTATTCAGAGTTATTTTTAAGTTAATATTTTCCTCTTAACACAGTATAGAATGCAAGAAAATAGAAACATCTTTCAAATCTGTTCGAAAATGCTTTGTTTCCGAAATACAGGGTGTTAAAGTTTTAAGAAAAAAATTTGTTTTTTATCATAATTTCCTACCACTCCAGATATGTCCACAAAATTTGATATCACTTCTTTTAACCAATAAATTACACTTTTGGTGAACAAATTTTTTTTTTTAATTACTAGTGGCGTTCGAACAAGATTTTTAATGAATTTTTTAAGAAAAAATTGTACGCCACTACTTTTCTTGAATCAATAGCATTTTTGGAATATTTATTTACTTCGGAGTTAATTTGATCTTTTGATATTTTTAAGTACGATAAACGATTTTACTTTAATAAATAAAAGCCATTTTGATGCACGACAAAATCGCTAAAATCTGATATGGTGTTTTGTATGTAAAACTCGCTTTTGTCTGATTTGTATTAAAAAAGGTTAAAAACTTACATTACTACAATTTAAACCTAATAATTATTAGTTATAATGTTTAATAATAGGTCAAAAACGAATTTTACATACAAAACACCATATCAGATTTTAGCGATTGTGCCATGCCTTAAAATGGCTTTATTTTTTTAAACGAAAACCGTTTGTCGTACGAAAAAATAACATGAAGCCAAATTAACTCCAAAGAAAATGGTCATCTTAAAAATAATATTGATTCGAAAAAGGAATGGCGTACTATTTTTTTCTTGAAAAAATCAATACAAATCGTGTTCGAACGCCACTGGTAAAATTAAAAAAACAAACTTTTACAGCAAAAAAATGTAATGGTTAAAGGAAGTGAACCAAATTTTCTGGACATATCTGAAGTGGTAGGAAAACTATAATAAATAGGGCATTTTTTGTTAAAACTTTAACACCCTGTATTTCGAAACGAAGCATTTTCGAACATAATTTTATTTAAAAAATGTTCTTTTTTTTTTGCATTCTATACTGTGTTGGAAGGAATGTATCAACTAAAAATAACCCTGTATATAGAATTTTCAAAAAAAAATAAATGCATATTTTTCATATTTTTAAAACTAAAATAAACTTTAGCTATTTTTAAAAGGGTTTTTTTCTTAAGGAATTTGAAACGAATTTCATGAAAACACAACTTTGTTTCACTTGTTACATTACGTGCACACAGTCTACAACCACGTCTATACAGGGTGTTTCACAACTTATCCGACAAACTGTCAGGGCTAATTCTACACTAAAAAATTAAAAAAAACTTTATATAAACAATTTCCTAAACGTCTTATAGTTTTTAAACTACAGGGTGTTAAAAATTAAAAAATATATTATTTTTTAACATCCTGTAGTTCGAAAACTAAGACGTTTATGACAAATTTTAATAAGACATTTTTTTTATGTTTTTTTAACTAGAATTTAAAAATAAAAAAGTGATTTTTTTACTGAATAATTTGATCGTATCGATACGAAATGACCATGCCGAGCATTGGTTTTTATTTATTTACGCGGAAACCGTCAATCAAATAAAAAGCAAGAGGTCAAATTTGTCCCAAATCTAATGAGAAGTTAAAAAATATATATATAAAATGCAGTGGCGTACATTTTTTATTAAAAATATAACCTTAAACCCTCATGGACGACACTGGTAATAATTAATTTTTTTCTTGTATGCCAGAAAATGTGTTTTGGTGCATAAAATGCGTCCCCCAAATTTTTAAAAATATTTCAATTAATATAAAAGTTATTATAAAAAAAAAAATTAAATTTTAACACCCTGTAGTTCGAAAACTAAGACGTTTAGGACATTGTTTATAAGAAGTTTTTTCATATTTTTTAATGTCAAATTAGCTATGCAAAAACCAATCAAATCAATAAAAAAAGTTATAGCATACTGTTTTTCTTTGCTAAATATTAAGGTTCTGAGGTTGCCATTAGAATACCACCGTATTTGGCCAAATTTATTTCTGGTCGTTAATGGATAAAAGGGATTAATTTTTTTAATAATAATAATATCTAATTATTAAAAAATAAATAAATAAATACAACTTTTTTTTACTATTTTTTGAATTTAAAGTTAAACATAATGAATTTTTAAGTGTTACCAGTTGTGTATTAATAACAGGTTGACTGCTATGGCAGTCAAATACGTTCGCCAAGTAGGGGAGCATTCAGAATCGACGCCCGGTAAAGTCTCGACATGCGCACATGAAGACATGCATAAGCAAGACCTTATCAAAACTAAACATAAGAAACGCTGGGGCCCACATTACTCGCATATATATGCGGGTTTTGAACTGCCAGAAAAAATGTTGAAATTTCTTTATAAATATTATGTACTTGGAGACATATTTTGGTTTATATATGGCAGTCAACCTGTTAAAAAAGAAAAAATTTGCAAGCAGTGTCGCAACTAGCCGCTGGTTTTTGGCCAAGGCTATATTTAAATTTCAAGGCTAGGTAATAAAATACGTATGTATGTTTAAATAATACAGAATGCACCAAAAAACAATTTTTCAAAATTTAAAATTTAAACAATTTCCATGGCTTTATTAATAAAATTTAAAAAAAGTGTATATCATAAAATCGCATAAAAAAAAGTTCAACCTCCTATGTAATAAAGCTTTCATTTATTTCATAACATCGACACAAAAAGGTAAAATTATGAAGAACAGTGTTTATGTGTATCATAAAGCTCAAGAGGCTCATAAACATTGTTTTTAATAATTTTACTGTTTTTTAATGATTTTATTAAATAAATTAAATTTTTCTTTCATACGCATTTGTTGATACGTACTGGTTTTTTTTAAATGCGATTTTATAAATAACGGTACAAGATATCGACGAATAGAATAAGGCTTTCTTTTAATGTAGAAAACAGATGAAGATATTAAACAGTAAAAGCAAAATTTTAAATTTGTAACCTCCGTCAAAAGTGCATATAGTATATAAAATAAAAACATCTTACCTATATAATCACGATTTACTAAATAGCTGTTTAAAGGAAGGGGTCCACTAGAGACGGCGGACGTATTGCATCCATTAGAAGCGCGAGGCATCGGAGCAGAGGATCTATATATTGAAAAAATAGCCCGTCCGTCGCTAGTAGATGCCTACCTCAACTAGGAAAGGAAGCATTAGTATGTGGTAAAAAAGTTTTCCCAAGTATTATTGGCGACAACGGTTAAAAAGTTATAAATGAAATAAGTTGTTTTTTTTTAAATTTTAAGTTTGAACCCTAAAAAATCCCGATACCTTTTTTTTATATGAAGTACAGATAAACATCATCTTGACTCAATCTACCCCTCCTACCATTTACTACATCAACTTTCCGGGAACCCTGTATATCGGGTAGAATTTGCCGTGTGTTTTCTACAGTTATACCAAAAAACTCCCAAATTCTAAAGGGATTACCTACTTTTAAGTACAAGTTTGACCCCCTTACAAACATTATTCAAGCACCATTTATTACTTTCAATTTTTTTAAATCCAAATTTAGTCAAGTAAGACAAATTGTTAATACTATATGAGGCCACCAAGCTACTACATTATTAGGTGTAACAAACAGGTGTTTGATATAAGTAAAGTAGATTCTAGATTAATAAATTTATCTCTGCAGATGTTTTTATGCGTCTATAAAAAGACTGACTGCAAAGTGCTTACTAATTGATAAGTGGATATGTTACTATTTCATAAATAACGGTAATAAGACACAAAAACATTAATGGTGAAGAGAAACAAAACTAAATAGATGGATACAGAGAATATTATACGATTAATAAGGATTTTAGAATTGGTAGTAAACAAAAAGTAATATTTACAAATTATAAAATAAAATAATGATATTAAATAATATTATAAAACTATTTCTCACAAAAATTAGATATTGCTTTCTTTTAAGCCAATGTATAGTGAGGACCTACGCGTCAGGACAAACTAAGTTAAAATTCAGTAGATGGTTTTTGGAAAAAACGTCCAAATATGTCGATTCTTATTTATCTTATAGTAAATTTATATACACGGGATAGGTGTTACAAGAGCATAAACGAACAAAAGTGGTCGCATGGGCTAAAACAAAGAAATACAAAATTTTACTCCATTTGGTAATATACAGGGCGAGTTATAAGTAAAAATATAAAGAAAGAATTACATTTTATGTCAAAATTTAAAGTTGAAAAAATAAATAAAAAAATATATATATTTTTGACAACTCATTTACATGTTTTGCACTTAAATACTCGACACGACAAACTTAATTTTCCAAACATCTTTAATATATTTTAATTTTGTTTTATATTGCAACATGCTTCTTGTCTAGTGGTTAAATTAATGTGTTCTGTAGAAAAATTACTGAAACCATTTTTTTAAATTTAATGCTTTAAGTTTAAATTTTTACATAATTTTTTTACAACATTTACACTTAAAATATTCTAAAAAAACAAATGTATTTTTATCTTTTATATTTTTACTCGTCCTGTATAATACCAATTGAAGAAAAAAATTGTATTTCTTGGTTTTAAATCATGCGACCAGTTTTCCCAAAAGACCAATTTTAAATTTAAAAATATTTGATCCATTTGTTCCCTTGTAACACCTATTATGGTACACACTGTATACAGAGTGGCCCAAAAAAACCGACAGAACAACTTTTTGTTAGACACCTATTTTTACTTTATTTTTTAAATTTTGCATTAAATTCTAACTATGTGTTATATACCTACACCCAACAGTTATCGAGAAATTCACCTCTGATTTCTTTAAAAACCTGAAAGACCCGTATTTTTTGCAACATATTCATTTAAAATCGGATTTTTTTTTGGAAAAAAACTTTTAAAAACTTTAATCTTTATATATGGCTGGAGATTTTCTTATGGTAGAGTATAGAGGGCCCACCAAAAACAAACGAGGAGAATCAACTTTATTATTTTTGCTCTTTATTTATATTTATTAGTTAATTCTCTGCTGTTGACTTACATATTATGGTATATTATGACATGGAAGATAAAGCATAGTAGGAATTCAATGTAGGTTCAAAAATATAACAAAAATATTTATTTTTAAAAAATAATGCAATTGATTGTAGTCTTTTTTCTTTGTCCGCCCGTCATACATGAATTTATTATAATAAAAACCTTAGCTTAAAATACAGATCGACTTCTTTTAAAAAACAAACCACTCAATTTTGAATATATTTGTATCAACCCACGCTTCCCCACTGTATGCAATATACAAATATACAAATTTTATGCGAGGTCTAATACAGAAACATTAATTTCATAACATCAAGGATGTTTATTTGTTTTCAACAAAATAATTAAATAAAAAAAATGTTACGAAAGATAATAACATAGCGGATTTCAAAATTCTTTTAAAAAGTATTATTTTAATTGTAATTTGTATGTTAAATGGGATGTTAAAATGTTAATCTGTCTCAACAATAAAAAAATAATATTTAATTTAATTTTTTTAGTAATGGTTACATCTGAAAATTCGTAGAATATACGGGTTTTCCGGAGAGGTGCTTGTATGTCTGGATTTAAAATGCGATTTTATGAAAAACGGTCCAAGATATTAAATAAAATAAGGTATACCTTTTTTGTACAAAAATGATGAAGGAATTAAAAGGTCAAAGCAAAATTGGTTTTGTCTCCTGTGTTAAAAATGCATACTTTAAATAAAAAAAATCGTCGCACCCTCTTTATATATAATTCCGACTTACTGAACAGCCCTTTAGCTATGGAAAGAAGCACTACTATAAGGTTATTTAGTAGGCATTGGCTAAGCAACCGCCGTGACGGTTTTGGCAAACTTTGGCCAAAACCGAAACTGCCGGCGAACCTTGATTTTTGGCCGAAACTGGCCGAAACCGAAATTTCGGTCGTATACTAAATACAATTTGTTTTAATGCGTCCACGCCGAACTAACGCCACGTCGCTCTCGCTGTTTGCCGAAAGCTTAAGTTAGGAGAGGTCCTGAGACTATTTAAAGTTTATTTTTACATTTACGGCTCAAATCTACATCGAAGCCCAGTGCTTCAGCAGAAATCTGTTAATAAGGAATAACTTTTAATAAAAATAATTATAAAATTATTGCTCATATGTAGGAAACTAAAGTAGACACACTGTTATAAATATAGATATGTTGTTATACGTTCAGGCTTATGGTGTATTAAAATTTTCTAAAACATTATAATTACAAAGCAATCAATTATTTTACTATTTATTGCCGATATCTAATTATTTCGTTTCTAAAAACTACTCGTGTGCATCAAACCAAATCGTCAAAAACAAATTAGACAGTTATACAGCATTTAGGAGGTCCATTAATGTCAAATAAGATTAAGTATGTCGACCTATCCCATGCAATAATAATTACCATTCCATTGTTCATGATAAACTGCATTTGTTGATTGAATAAGGTCCATGGAATAAGTCACTGACACGAAAATGTTTCAATTGAGTACAATGTCACTAAGTCTAAAATTATATTTAATTTAAAGAGCTTCTTTGTGTCAATTTATAAACTATATTTTTTAAGGGGTGTTTTACTCGTAAAGCCCTTGTAAAATCAAAACAAATCTTCAAACAACCTTTAGGTTATTCACTGATTAACTCAGAAAATAATATGGAAATTAGTAGCTAAGGGGGTTTCACACACACCGGCAAGGACGGCACCGGTGCAGGTGACGTTTCCGATACCGTATATTATTGTTTTTATACATACCGGCCTGTCGGTGCCGGTATTAATTTATTATGTACTTTGAAGTGATCTACGCTAGTGCTCACAACAAATGTTATCGTCTCTGTACTATTGCATAAGTGAATAAGAAGAAAGCACCAAAAGTCAAAATTACAAACGCATCAATGGGTACATCCCTTGTTTGCAGTTAGATATCTGGAAGGTAACTTTAACACACATTTTAAAAGGATACGAGAAGATCATTAACGTAACAACATGGTACTTAAATAATGTATTTATTTAAAAAAATAATAACCGCCCTATTACCGACAATTATTACCGAGAAGACAATAATAAATTAATGTTAAACTTGCATCAAAAAATTATTCAGCACCGGCAAGTCAGATCCTGTATACAAGTGTAAATAACAAAATAGTGATATTGACAAACCGGAGGCTTCCATAGATAACCTACATTTAGATCCGCAGTGGCAGGAAGCATTTTTCGGATTTTTACGACCTCGCGCAGTAAACAAATGAATGGGTGGACGACTATCCGCACTTAAAAGCCGTGGCAAAATACAAACACCGGCACCCCGTACCCTTCGTCCGCGGTCTGACCGTAACGCTCATTAGCTACTACCGCACTTCGAACAGAAAACCAGGACGCCGTCGACAAATTCTTTTCGATAATGCGGATAGTTTGTTTGGCGCCAGGTGCGTTTACCCTCAACTTGCTTGCGCGCAAACCGGTTTTTTCGCCCATGAAATGTAACTTTTGTTTCGCGCAGGTTATAACATTGGAGATCAGTGGAGGCTCTGTCGCATGCAGAGGCACATAAGTCGGGCCGGGCTATGTTTCAAAATACCAATTTAATTACAGTGCATTCGATATCGACGAGATTACTGGCACCGGTTTTGCCGGTGTGTGTGTAGACTGTTTAAAGGACTACAAGAAATATTAAGCTAAACGCTTTCAATTTGCAATAAAAATAGGCAGTCTAAAGATTTATTGTTTATTATTTTTGATAAATTTTACTTAACTCGTGTAAAGGTGTAAAAATAAAATTTGTTGGTATGATACTATTGCCCTAATTGAAAGAAAATGGATAAAAATTTGAACACATAAAAATACTTATATAACCAGTTTTCAAAACAAACCCCTCTACCTAGGGGGTTTTGCATCGAATAAAAAAGCTTTGACTTTTACCCGGTAAATGCGGACTAGCTCTAATTTTTTCCTACTGGTGACGCCTTTTTCCAAAACTTCTCACAATAATTTACGATTGGTCCCACCAAAAGACATTATTTTTATTTAAATGTGTATAGATCCATTCACCGTGTCCCGAGCCGTGTCCCTAAGAAAACTCTAACAATGAGGTGATGGGTGACATCTCATGCGTGATAACCCTGAAGTGGTCACTGTGTCAAGTAGTAAAGTAGTTTTATTATGAAGGAAAAAAGTATTTTTCGGTGGTACCCATTTCTAAATGTTTTTGTTTTAAACATTTATAATTGAAAGCTGACTTCTCGTATTAGCAATGCTTGTACTAATTTTTGATTTAGTCGGAAATAAGCTAGTTTTTATAAAAAAATAAAAAGGTCAAATACAAAGGTCCTTTTTACTGATTAAATTACTTAAAAATAGTGTACTGTATCCAATTTTTTTTGTAAGTATGCCAAAAGTTAAATACCTATTTCTAACCTTACCACTTATAAAAATTAACATCATATAGTATTTACATATTAATACAAATTTAAATAGCATTCTTTGGATTCAAATTTGTTGATTAAGTAACGAAGTATTTTTAATATTTAAAGTAGGCTACCAACTTTGCATGAGAAACCATAGGAATGTTTGGCTTTAACTTCCGCTTATTTATCAATTGATTCCCATTACATACGGTAAGGAGATTAATTAAAACGCCTGCTCCCCACCTCACCCTCTTTATCTTTTCAATGGGACAAGATTTAGAGACCGAGTAAAATTTGGGTTAAAGGGTGTCACTTTTTTGCTTAGGAGACACCGGCATTTTTTTAAATAAAAAGGTAAATCATGTGGCACCTCGTTTTAAAGGTTTTGATTCTCTATTTACCACCGTTTTGTTTTCAAAAATCGCGCCCATTCATTCTACAGTTATAAGCGTTTAAAGATTCCCTCCAATTTGTACAGGGTGCTTCAATGGTTTTACAGAGTTTCTCGAAAACCATAGGAAATATCAAAAATCTAATATAAGACTCGACCAACAAATGCCATTTAAACCGCATTAAGGTCTTTTAATTATTATTAGGTAATATTGGTCTGTTCTCAGAATTAAAAATATATATTTTTTTAAACAGGCCAGTATCTTACCTAATTTGCACACAAAGGACCATACGTCGCTACCGCTAAAACTGTTTAGCAAATAATTATGCAGTAATTATGTAAACAGTATTGCTAATAAACATTAAAGATCGATGAAGGTCTCGCCTTAGTACCATAATTAAAATATATATTCGACATACATAGATATACTGTATTATGTATTAACCATATTACATCACAAATGTAAACTCATTTACTAGGTATTTTGCACAAAGATCATTATGGTAGAAAATAGTACATATTTCGTATACAGGCCATATCCATTTATATACAGGGCGTTCGAAAATGCGTAAGAAAATTTTAAGAGTCATTTTGCACCGTAAAATAATGTTAGTAAGCCCTTTGACAAAATGTTGAAACTTCCCTGGTTACCAAGTTACTGGGGTTAAAAGTTCAATTATTATTTTTGTTTTTTGCCATATTGCATTTATTTTTCAACCAATCTAGTTGATATTTGGCCCACGAATCAAGCTTTATAAATTCTAAAATTTTAAGAGAAAAGTACTTTTTTAATACCGAGGGCACTTTACCTAAAACTAAAAATTTATTTACATCATAACTTTTTATTTTAACATATATCGCAAAGCTGGGGACACCATTTTATAGAAAATTAAAAACTTAAAAATACGGTACTCTTTATTAAAGTCGATAAACCCCACCGTTTAGGCACCAACCGACATCAAAGTTTTTATCAATTATAATCAAATTATCAACATACATGCAGGGTGTCCAGTAAGTCAACCGACAAACTTTACAGGGCGAATCTACAACAGAAAATAAAAAAACTTCATATAAACATATGTCCTAAGCATCTTGGTTTTTAAACTACGGGGTGTTAAAAATTAAAAATAAAAAGTTTTTTTTTTAATATTTAACAAACTGTAGTTCAAAAACTAAGACATTTAGGACATATGATTATATGAAGTTTTTATCTCTTTTAAATTGTAGAATCAACCCTTAAAGTTTTCGGCTAAGTTACTGGTCACCCTGTATGTATGTAGGTAATTTGATTGAAATTGATGAAAACTTTGATGTAGATTAGTGGCTAAACGGTGGGGTTTATCGACTTTAATAAAGAGTACCTTATTTTGTAACATTTTGATTGTCTATAAAATAGCGGCCCCGCTTTGCGATATCTGTCAAAATAAAAAGTTATGAAAAAATAAATTTTTAGTTTCAGGTAAAGTGCCCTCTGGCGGTATTAAAAATAGTACTTTTATCTAAAAATTTTAGAACTTGCAAAGCTCGATTCATGTGCCAAATGTCAACTAGATTGGTTGAAAAATATATGCATTATGGCGAAAAACAAAAATAAAAATTTAACTTTTAACCCCTGTAACTTGATAACCATGGAGATTTCAACATTTTGTCAAAGGGCTTACTAACATTATTTTACATTGCAGAATAACCCCTTAAAATTTCCTGACGCATTTTCCGAACACCCTGTATAGTTTGTTTAAATAATGCAATTGTGCGAAAGTTATCTTATGCAAATTTAAAAAGCGTCATGTTTATTTATCAAACTTTGGGAAAACAAAATAAAAGAAAATTTTAACATTAAATTATTAAACATTAAATTTCATATACCTAATACATAGGGAATTACTAAAGTAGCGCACAAAATTTTAACCTTTATTAATTTATTCGAGTTATTAAGCATACTGAGTTAAATTAATGTTTAAAAATGTTTACAACAACAAAAAAACTTTCGATTCTTATTATATTCTTTGATCACCCCAAATAGGGATTAAAAATTCCATTTAATCACCTGGTGCTAAATTGCATGCTGCATACAAAAAATAAAAGCTTTGTTTATTAATGCAGTAACCAACTACATTACTCTTCGATCAATGACTGATCGAAAACATTACTTTTATTTTTTACATTTTGTAAAGCAGACTAAGAAGTACTAAACTGTCACTTGCATTAAATTTATACCTACATATTACCTATTTTTGGTAATTGTGTAATTTAAAGTGCCCAAAGTGAAGTATGTGAGACTTAAGTGCCTTAATTCCGTAAACGGTTATTGTTTCCAGTTCCCAAGCAGAGCTATCAAGCAATAAACACCATTACACAAAATACAGAGGACACTTTAGTTCGTAAATATAAATACAGGGGTTCCAAAAAGCTTCATGAAATTGATTTTGGTGTTATCAAAAATGAATTATTTTAAACTTTTAAAATAAAATAGACTAAAAACTGTCATAATTTTTAAGTACCTATATTATTATTTTTGTCTATTAATTACCAACCTTTTTAAAAATCTGTTTAATTTTTAAGCTATTGAACTATTGAAGACCTTTTTGTACATTTTGTTTTAGCGGGCAAAGAAACATAACAACAAATATTTTCGCAAAGACTTAATTTTATCCTCTTAATATTAAACCAGGTTTCTCACCAAAAACCTAACTGATTCACTTTAAAAATTCCATTTTTTACTAAAAAGTTATCAGCTATCCTCATCTAAAGTTCAAAAACAATTGTTCACATAAAAGAGGTTATTCACAAAAATCCAATCCAACTGCTATAACACTTTATGTTCACCAAAATAATTTAAATATTAATTGTTTTTAAAGTTCCCGCACGGTATCTGTCACTTCTTATCAACCCGGTCGGCGGTACCACGAAAAGCGACTGTCGCGTTCAAGGAAGTGAATGAAAAGGTGCTACTCTACGGGCACCACTTCTTACTGCAGGTTCCATTCGATGTGGTACCCACGATCCATCAAAGAGATCGGCAAGCTAGAGTAATGCAGCGTAAAATGTAGTAGGTTTACGTTACCTACTATGTTTGAAATTTTTAAATAGGTTTTAACACAGCCGATTTTTAAATAAAGTTAAAAAGAAAAATAATCAAAAGCACGATTTTTTAAATTAATTTGGGGAAAGCACGTAATTTAGCGATTTAATTTAACAGTAATGAGGTAGGTATTAAAAGATTTTAAATAAATACGCTTATTTTAACTTAAATTTATATTATAATAGTTAAAAGCACATTTGATGCATGGCAACATATAACATGTTTTGCTTTGCTTAATTAATCAAACCACCATAACACATTTGTTAAATTATTTTTTTGGTTTGCACAAATAAACAGAAAATAAAGAGAGACTTAAAACTACGCATTTTAGGATTTTACGTCATACGCAGAGTCACTCCTTAAAAGGGTAACGACATTCCGCCATATTGGTGGTAGTTGTTTTGATGTCACCAGAAACAATTTTTGACCATAGTGAATGTGTGCATTTTAAAAAATTATCAGTTTTACTCTCCTCTACTTGCAAGTGATTATGATCATTTGATCACGTGACAAATGCCATTTGTAATAATAATAAACATTCAAAATGAAGTTAGCCACATAAGTTTCAGAAGAATGTTATCAGCTTCACTTTCGTCAGTTTGTTCACTGATCATGTCTCAAAAGGATACCACTCATGTTATTAAATGAGATAACTGTGAACATCAGTACCGGAGAATTACAGTTTATAGTATTATTAGAACACGTGTTTACACAACACTTTATTAATAATATTAAGTTGCAACTACTTTAATTTAAATTAAAAAAAATTGGTAACCCATCTTTCCACAAATATTACATTCAAAACAATGCAAAATGAAATTCGCAACTATTGAACGCCACTGGAATAATCATCAGCTGTCAAAATATAGGAACTTTAGTGAGTTTTGCGAATTTTATCCTGTTATATGCCCTTCCTTGCATCTCCGACCTAGAACCGCCTAAAGTCGACGTTTTTTCGAAACCCTTTCTGGTATGGTAATAAGCACAAAGAACATTTCCAAATTAGTGCAATACGCATACACAAAATGCCTAAAAGTAATGTTGTGTTAAGCTGACAACTGGACTAGTTAAAGTTCGTAAAATATTGACCTGATGAAAATTTACCCATCACACACAAAATTATTCTATTTATATAAAAATAGCCTTCAGTAAGCTATTGGCGATTTTAACTACCGATAGGAGCGCTGCTAAACGTAAAGTCGAAAGAAGCAGGTAATATGCAGGTAGCTAGATTTGATCCTGTTACGGATTTCGAGTTTTGAAACGGTTTAAAATACTGTTCAAGTTTCAATATAGCCGTGAATTTGTATAGATTTATAAGTATTAAGTGTGTTAAAACTCGATTGGTAGGTTTGAGTAGTGCGCTTAATAGTTTAACAAACTTTTTGTTAGTAGTGATTAGTGAATAAAGCGCCATGTAAAACTTTTTAGGAATGAGTGAAGAACTGTTTTTTGACGCTAAGCTCAATATTTTCATACGTCAATTGCATAGTAGGTGCACAGTCGAAGGAAAAGAAATCTTGAATTCCAACCATATTATTAAAATTTATATTTTATCATTAATCATTTCTTTGATTATAGTTTCTTAGACAACTTTATGACAATACCTTTATTTAAATACTAGATTTATTGTAACATAGTTTTTATCCGGTAAACAGATGGGTAAATGTTGCTTCCTATAAGTATCATAGACTATAAGATTATCTGCTCTTTTTTAAATAAAAGCACACTATGCCTAAATATGGTCCAAGATTTATATCATAGCCTTCTTAAACGTATTTGAATAAAAATGTTTTGACTCACCCCACCACTCACCACTTTAAAAGCAACTTTTATACTGTTGTACATACTAATTAAATTTTAAGACTAATTTGGTGAACTTAAAGATTATATGGGGTGGAAGTTTAAAAAAATATTAATTTTAGTTACTTTTAGTTAAAATGTATGTCGTAAGAATTAATTATTTAGTCTTCTGCTTCTTTAGATTTTAAACTTATATCTTTAAAAATTAGAAATAAAATATCATCTCGTTCATGTCTGGTCTCTTACCCAGTATGCAATCCGGCTAATATTCTAAAATATATACTTACGAGTCTCAGCTTTGGAATTTTTAATCTTCAAAATTTGCCATATTACTTACCTGAAAAAAAAAACTAGATTTAGTATTTTTGAAAAATGTTTTTTAGTCTAAAAATTTTATAATAAAACATTTTTTAGTGGGATCTCAATCGAATATAAACTCACCACTTTTCGGAATTTAAAAACATCATGTACGCATATACCAATAGTTTATCTACTAAGAAATGGATTTAAACGATATACCTCTACGACTAACTTTGTTTTTTTATATAGTTGGGCCCATATTTAATTCATTCTGAAAGCGATGCCGCCAAGTACACAAAAATGATAAAGTAAACAAACCTTTTCGAATGCACATAGCCTCGTACAGAGCCTGATTACATATTTTTAGATAAATAATAAAAATTCATTGCTAAAACATGTATCACCTACTTACAAAACATTCTCTTATTTCGCATCTGCCTACTATAAAACCGGTGGCACGTGGCGTGGTACTAGAAACTCGTCGGTTAAATATTTTTTGCTGCATTAAATCATTGTTCACAAAAAGGGTTTCTTTCCTTTATAATTTTTTGTGTACTTGGCGGCATCGCGTTCAGAATGAATTAAATTTGGACACATCTTTAAAAAAAAACAATAAGGTTTAAAAAATTCTCTTAATATTTATTATTATGATAGAAGGATCTATGACAATCATATGTAAAACAAAATATTTGCCAAATGCTTGCTACGGCTTCGGTGGCATATCTTTGGTCACAATGTCATTTATGTGCCAAATTATCGCATTCTTTGTGGATTCATTAACAAGCAGAAATACTGCATTTGCGCAAATAAGAGTCCAAGGGCAATTGTTGAAAAGTCTATGCATCCACAAAAATTACTGTTTGGTTCAATTTTTTGGCTGCCAGCGATATCTGGCCGTACATCTTCAAAATTGAGGTGAGCTAAGAAGTTACCGTGATTCTTGTGGCCAGAAATTAAGAATATGGATCTGGACGATACGTGGTTTCAACAGAAAGGTACTATTTATACACACAGCCAACGAAATAATGAATCTTTTACTGAAAAAATTCAATAGCCGAGTAATTTCATGTCGTGACGATGTTAATTTGCCACCATAATTATGTGTTTTGACACCTTAGAACTTCTTTCTTTGGGAATAGGTACACGTCAATAGGCGAAAAATAATTAATGACTAAAAGGATCAGATAATTTGGCAAATTAGGGAATTGAAACCTTAATTATGTCTCAGAGTCATTGAAAATATGGACCATCTGATAAAGGTATGTCTCCAAAGCCATGACAAGCATTTGGCCGATATTTTGTTTCACACAAAATTGTCATAGATCCTTTTATCATAATTAAAAATACTAAGATAATTCTCTAGAAAATTTTTGTTTTATTTACAGATTGTGTATTAATTTGACCACCTCTTATTATCTATTAAAAATACAAAAAGAAGTTTCTACTTTTTTGGCACTCACTATCTGTGCACTCTAGATACCTTGTTTTAGTTGAACATCAACCATCTGAGCTATGCTTAAAGCTCTTTAGAACGCAAACCCATTACAACTATTTGCATTTTGAAACAAATTATTAAGTAAATTATACTTACTGCCTAATGCATTTAGGACCTGCTGGTGCAGAATGATATAATTATTATAATATAGGGTTTTCCAAAAAATGCAAACAGAAAAACTTTATTTAATTTTTTTATTAGAAAGCATAATAGCAACACAGGAATTATTGAAAATTCTTAAAAAATTGTGCACTTTCTGCCAACTCTTAGAAAATGTGGTACTTGTTTTAATGGCAAAGAAACCATTGCAAGTAACTTGTTTGCGATCTTTGGTGGCCTGTTTGCAATAAATCCCATATGGCCGAAGTTTGTATTGCTATTTTTACTGAATGGTTTTAAATAAATTAGGTTAAAAATGTATTTATAGTTATAAAGTTAATAAATTTATTAGACAAATTAGACAAAGTGTGTTTATTAAGTCATTTGTAAAAAGTATCTTAATACAGAGAGCAGCTAGTTAATATGGATTTTTGACAAAGTTTAAAATAAAATTGTGGTGATTTTGTAGTATCAAATGGTTAGTAAAAAATCAAATCTTAAGCTATTAAATTTGGCCATATTTAATCCACTAAAAAAATAATTTAAGACCATAAATAAAATGTTGTAAACTTTAGATGAATCTGTTAAGGCTATAAAACAAAAATATGTCATCTATTTTTTGACTACTTGATTCAGAATTTTATATAATAAAATAAAAAATAATTAAACACCATAATTAAATAGTATAAAGAAAGTAACCGAATGTGTATAAAAACTGTTTTTCTATTGTTAATAGTTTATAAAAAAATTATTGTAATCTTAAACAGAAGATACCATCGAAAAAATATTTTTTGTAACTCCTTATTTTAATGGCATAAAAATGCAATCAAAATTTAAACTTTTGTTAAATAAGTCGTTACTTTTTGTGTTACTACTTACTATTTATTTTTAACTTAATGATGTTTGTTTATAAAATGAAGAATAAGTTTTACTATGAATTTTAAGCGAAAATTATCAAAAAATCTCTTTTATCACTTTTGGATGCCATTGAATAAAGTAGTTTTAAATATATAACTATCTGATTTATTTTATTTTTTAAGCTAATTTTTTTTAAAAGTTGCTATATCTTGTACATTATAGCTTTTAACATTTTAAAGAAAGCAATATAATAATAAAAAAAAATAGATAACTTCTGTGGGGACAAAGTTAAGGATACATGTTAGTAAAAAAGTTTTATATAGATTTCAAAAATACGCCCTTAACTTTAACTTATTTGTAGCGAAATAAAAAACTTTCTGTAAGTAGACAATAAAAAAATCCAAAAACATTTCCAGTTTTAAAAATTGTAGCAAAAGAATTACTTGAATTTCAAACCAAAAATTTTGGGGAAATTCTACATCAGAAAAATACCAAAAAAAAAAATTATATAAACGTAGGTCCGCAAATTCTTCGTTCTTAAAATACAGAGTAATAAAATTTTCAAAAAAAAATAGTTTTGAAAACATCTGTTTTAGTAAACTGCTAGACAATTTTTTTTTATCTTTGGACAAAACCACGAAGGCTTAAAGCCTAAATACTAACGTACCGTGGGTGTCTTAAGCGAGGTAAGAGGGAGTTTGTTGACACGGGAGAATACAAAATCTTATTTAAATAAGTATTTATTGTTCTTATTACATAATTGCTAATAAAAATTATAAAACCAAATTTTAAAAGAAAAAAGTTTCCAATGCTTTTTTATGGTCCAAAAATATAGTATTAGTAGTATTAGTAATTAAGTTGGTTTTTTTTGTCTTTAAACCAAACAAGAGACAAAAAACAAGATGATATATAATATTAATTAAGAAACACAAAAAAATACACAAGGTTATACAGTCAGTGGCGTAGTATTTTTTTTAGAAATTTTATGAATAAAATTGCCAAATTAAATCAAAATTAAGAAAAGAATATTTAAGATAAAAATAAAAAGTTTAACACCCTGTATCTTAAGAACGAGAAATTTGCGGACCCATGTTAATATGTTTTTTTTTAAATCTTAATAGTAGAATCTGCCCTTTAATCTTTTAACAAAATTTTTAACACCCGCTGTATTTGTTTAAATAATAAAAAATTATAAAGCATACAAATTACATAAACAATGGAATTTAAGAACAAATTGGTCCACTAGAAAATAAGACGTACAGTCTGCATCTTTGGTTTGGTTTGACCTCAACTTACTAGGCCGGCAAGCAAAATGAAACGTGATTATATTTAAAGAATAAATCAGCATTAAAACACGATGAAAAGGCATTTTTTGTTGTAATATTTTCTAATGTTAATAAATGTTTTGTCTAAATATACCGGATGTTTTAAATTCAATATTCACCATTGGGTTTTTGGATTCCAGGTATACAGGGTGAGTGTCCTAGTGAATAAAAAGATTTGGGAACGTACTAAAATAGTAATTTATGTAACAAGTGCATAAAGTGATACTTTTTATACGAATGGGAAGTTTAACAGCACGAGCCGTTAGGCGAGTGCGGCAATCCCATGAGTAAAAAAAGACTTTATGCATGTGTTACATACTACATTTTTTACGACCGTATAAAATTTTCCAAATTACCAGTTTATAGCATGCTTTATTTATCTAAACCTAATAATTTTAATTTTTGGAGCACAGCCATTATATTGCAACAAAAAATCATAGCATCCTTATTTTTAAAGAGACAATTATCCTCTTTATAACCATGCATTTATTATTTAATTTTAGAAAATTGTATGTACTTACTATTTGTAGAAATAATACTTAAACAGTATAAATTTCTTAGTCATCCAAATTTATTATTACTATCAATTTTTAATAATTTCTATTAAACTTATTTGTAAACTGTCAAATTTTAAAGCTAGTGACACATGAACTAAAAGAAATAATGACGAAATCAAAGGTAACTTGACCGTTTGGTTCAGTTGATGTAGCGTTTACTGTCACATTTCATAAATTGATATTTAAGTCTATTATATATGCATTATATATATATATATATATATATATATATATATATATATATATATATATATATATATATATATATATATATATATATATATATATATATATATATATTATATATATATATATATATATATATATATATATATATATATATATATATATATATATATATATATATATATATATATATATATATTATATAAGCATTGAAAAAAAACACAAAGTGTGAAAAAAGGTTCGAAGTGTTAAAAAAGATACTTTTTTGTGTAGTGTACTAAAATGGAGAAACGATTAAAAAAACAACATTTTTTAACGGTCGTGAAAAGATACATTTTTTTAAATTTTGGCGTTAGATTTATGTAACATTCGTATTTTTATGACAAATATCTCACAACACTAGGACTAGATGTGAAAAATATGGTATGCCACTGCATTTACCCAAAATTAAAATATTTTTTAATCTCTTCACTCTTTTTTATTGGATGTGCAAATTTCACGTAAATAAATAAATTCAAACCATGTCTCGGCATAATCGTATCGTTATCTAATTCTACAATAGGTATGTAGTATATGTAGACATGTTGAGAGTACGGCCTCTTACTTAGTTTTCTGTAAGAATTATTACAAAAAAAACAAGTTTTAATATTGATGTATTGTATTTTCGTAGAAAATTCATTTTGCTTTGAAGAATAAATAAAAGAGGTGATAAAAATTACTAAAAAATGATTTAAACGAGATAATAAAATGATCAGGTCGACTGTACATCAAATAAAAAAATTCATGAGATCAAATTTGTTTAAAATTGAGCGATTTTTTTTATTTAAAAAACATTTACAGTAAATCCCTTACGAGCGAGCGACATTGGTAATAATTTATTTTTTTAAACGCCAAAAATGTTCTTTTGAGGAATTACACATACCTATAGTACAAGAAATAACACATGTTTTTTATCATTTTTTCCTAAGTAACTTTGAAAATACTAGAGATAAGAAAAAAACGATAAAATACTCAACTGTAGTGCTTTCAATGACTAAAAAGATATAGCCTTTTAAAACCTTTATTTACGAACGAGCACCACCTTTTTGAGCCCTTTAAACTCACCCCACTTGGAAACTAGGAAATTAAAAAAAAAATTACTAAGCCCTGTAGCTTTTAAAAACTTTACAAAATGGTTTTAAAAATATGTTTCTATCGTTAAAGATATCGGAGATACGTAAAAAAAACAATCATTTTTTTTTGTAAAAATTTAAATAGCCCACTTAAGATCATAATAATCTACATATTTTTGAAATTAGGCATTTCAAATTGTTTAAACTTTTTGGACGTATTGCCAATTCATGTTAAAAGGAACTTGTAGAAGAGTAAAGGTCAGCTTTACTTAAGGGACAATTAGAAAGTTGTTTTTATTATGTTTTTGTAGAAAAAATTAGGTTCTGACCTTATGTTGATCATAACTCACAAAATTTTTATGCTAAAGAATTTTCTGTTTTTTTATAAAAGGTCTGATTATGTACTTTAAAAAGATTTCATGTGTTTTTGTTGCAGCATTTTCCCGTTATTTGACTCTAAAACTATCAAATTTTGCATTTGACGAAAAAAGCTCACCATTAACAAGCCGTATCTTGGTTCGTAGTGGTCATAGAAAAATGATAGTAAAACAATTTTGTTTGTTTTCCTAAAACCTACTATTTTGCTTTTCATAGCTTTTTTGTTTTTAATAAAACGCGTAATTTTCGAGTTATTCGCAAAAACCCATTGAAAACGTCAATTTTTCCTTTGAAAAATTGTAACTTTCAATGGCGAATAACTTAAAAACTTAAGTTTTACAAAATAAAATGTTGGGGAACATTTTTGCTTGTAATAATTTTTTTATTCGATGTGGTTAAGATTAGATAAAAAATGTTCGCCTCCAAGGGGGGTGGCAACCACCACCAGGGATTTGGCGCCCTTCGGTTCGATATAGGTGTTGATGCTTGGGCTATTTTCTACCTTCTGTTAAAATTTTAAGTCAATTCATGCAGAACCAAAGAATTATCAGGTTTTATCTTTTTATAAACTTCATTTTCTGTTCTAATAGCAATTATATATTTTTAAAAATTTAATATACTTTAAAAACTTGATTTTAATTGATTACACTGGGGAACAAATTTCAACTTTTCTTTTGTTTCCTGAACAAACCCAAGTTTTTAGATTCAACTACACCCAAGTAACTAAAAATATCTATTAAAGATTTTAGTTGGCTAGCAAAAAAAAATCAGCATTATTTTTTACAAAATTTTAATTCATAGGTATATACAATAAACCTACAAAATACAAATAACAATAATATTGTTGATTCAACAAAAGCAATTTAATAGCACATTTTTTCCATTAAATTAAAAGTTTAGTCATTCAGTTTACGCTTCTTAGCCTGCCTTTGTAAGCAGCCTCTGGGTTATCCCTCGTAATAGACCAGCAGTAGTCGGCTAACATCTCACAGTTCCATTTTTCCTGATACCTTCTTCCCATGTTAAAAATATCCTGATGGAACCTCTCAGCGTGTTCGTCACTTACAGCTCCACAATTCTCCGGAAAGTAATCCAGATGAGAATCCCAGAAATGAATTTTCAAGGACATATTGCACCCTAGGTTTTGGTAACAAGAAGTTGGGCAACCAGGTCTTTATAGTTTTCAGCATTTATGTTTCCCAGAAAATTCGTTGCAACCATTTTAAAGGCATTCCAAGCGTCTTTTTCCTTGCCTTCAAGTACGGAATTGAATTGCTCATCTGCGAAGAGTTTCCTAATCTGGGGACCCACAAATATTCCCTCCTTAATTTTAGCATCACTGATTGAAGGGAACTAAACTATAACTAAAAGCACGACCTTCCTTGTTCATGGCCTTTACAAAATTTTTCATGAGTCCCAATTTTATATGAAGTGGTGGTAGTAAATTTTTTCTGCGGGAACTAATGGCGCGCTGGTTACATTTTTCTTTCCTGGCTCAAGAGACACTCTCGGAGGCCAAACTTTCCTTCTGTAGTGATCCGATCGTGCTCGACTGTCCCATTCGCAGAGGAAGCAAGAGTATTTGGTATAACCTAGCTGCATTCCAAGCAAAATCGCCACAACTTTCAAATCCCCACAAATTTTCCATTTATATTTTTCGTACCGTATAGTCTCCAGTAACAGTTTTTGTCCCATACATTAAGGGTAGGTAGATAAAATTATATTTATGCAGGTATCTATAAAACCAGAGTCAACTGAGACTTTTGCCAGATAGATTTATTAATTAATATAATAAAGTAAATAAGATTTTGGTATTTTGGTCTAGAAAACATTTTTGCTGTTCCTCAGTGTTATTATAAAACACAAAGAATTTTTAGGAAATGTATTCACTATAGGTATATTATAAACAACAACAGAGAAAGTGATTATTAACAATAAATTATGCAAATAAATATATTCATACATAATAGATTAAATTTGGCAAAACATGTTAGAAATCAAAAAATACGTCTAACCTAGAAACCTGATATGATAATAATATTGAATAATACACATACCCCTTTAAAAATATAATAAAAAAAACCAAAGTTTGTTCTAACAGTAAGCAGTTTTCTTAAATTATTATATATCTACTATTTTAACACAGGGACTCTTAATAATATGTACTTACAGGTACAAAAAAATCCAACATAAAATAATATTCTTCTTTTCTTAAATACATATTTTTATTATTATTTTTTGTTGGATCAAAAGGTTATTAGGTGAATTATTGAACACAAAAGCTGAGAGCAAAATAGGCTAAACGTGATCTTAAATGCATAGATTTTGTCTAAGGCTTTCTAACAGTAGCGTATCATACATTCATTTGAATAAGTCCTGAATATAATCTTAATAAAATAAAAGACGCATCTACGTATTGTCATGAAGAAAATATAATACAAGAAGAGTATTGTATTTGGTGCGGTCAACTAAAAAAAAGTGTTGAAATAGGGTAAATAATATAAAATGGCCACTCGATTTTAATACGCAAGAACTTTAACAATAAAACTGGACAACAGACTTACTTATTTTTTAATATTTGTTTTTTTTTATCTTTGGACAAACCACGAAGGCTAAAAGCCTAAATACTAACGTACCGTGGGTGTCTTAAGCGAGGTAAGAGGAAGTTTGTTGACACGGGACTTAAATACTTGAAGATTTGGGGGAAGGAAAGACCTTCACGGGCAGCGGGTTCCACACGGCCTGTCCAGTTGGACCGTATAGGTATGCATACGCGCGGCACCACGAGTTTCTATGGAGGAACTATACTGGACAATTCTTCAGAGCAGAAGCCATGGAAGTACCCATAAAAAGCGAAAATCCGTCACAGCGCGACGATGGGCCTTTCTGTAAGTGAGGGATCATTAATGAGACGAATAGCCCTTCTCAGAATGGAATCAAGAATGCTTAGGGTTGTGGGGGACGCCATGCCCCACATATGAGAACAATATTCCAAGGAAGGTCCGATTTGGGACACATACAAAGTGTATAAATTAGATGGGAAAAATACTTTTTGGCTCGAAAGAGAAATCCAAGCTTGTTTGAAGCTGCCCTGGCTATAGATACATTTGTATCTGTATTTGATATCATTTTCTTATAAACTAGAGTTTTTAAATACATTTTAGCTAGACAATGCTAAAAAAAAGTAACGAAAATATGTTTGAAAATTAAATCGTATCCTTGAATATTCATGCAAAGAAAGTTTGCAAGTTTAAAGAAGTAAAGTAATTATTAAAGAAAACTACTTTTTAAAAACTTTATATCTGAGGGAGTGGATTTATTTGGCTATCTTAGTCCAAAAGTAAATAATTTCTGAGATACGAAGTGTTTAAAATTAAATTCGGTTTTAGTTTTTTTATTATAATTTTGTCAATAATTGATGTATTGTCACAATATTTGGCTAAAGGGAGTTTTGAGCCGTAAAAAGTAAGAATCTGCTTTTAACTGTATTTTAAATTTCAACTGCGGTATCTTGCACATATTTAAAACAAAATGTATTTTTAAATCATTCTGTATTTAATTTTTACAAAAATATAACTGAATTCTTTTACCTTTTACCAAATAAGGTTATTGTTTTAAAACTTTACCACTCAGTATCTTAAAATCTAGGACATTTAAGACATAGTTTTATTTTACCTTGTTCTTCAGATTTCATAAAGATTTATACTTTTAAAGATTAGTATTTTTTCTAAAATACCTGTATGTTTAATACTTGGTAATCTAGAAGGTTTTTTTCAATTTAGGTATACCGGGTGATGCATCGCCGGGCGGAACATAGGAAATCCCATTCAATAGGATGTTTCTCTAAAATAATTAGGGGAGCCAATAACTGACCCCATTAACAATTACATGGGATTTCCTATGTACCGCCCGCCGATGCATCACCCGGTATAAGATAGTTAGGTACCTTTTTAAGCAAAAATTTTAAGAATTAAAATTTGTATTCAAAAGTTAATACAAAGTAGCTCAACAAAGTAATTTCATTTTAAATATGAACGAGAAACGCCAGGGGCGCCCTTGAAATTTTACAAGAAACATGAGAGCAAATTTTATTTTTTTATTACAAAAAACCCTTCTAGCTGAATATTGTCACAAAAAATAAATTGTTGACAAAATTATTTCTAAGAAACTATAATCAAATCATCTAGTTCTTCAGAAATTTATGGTAGCATTTTTCTGCACCTTTTAAAGATTTAAAGACACTCTGTATATTTCTCGGCTATAGAGAATTACGGCTTCTCCTTCCTCCGTATTCGACACCGGATGAGAATTTCCTTGAACCCTCCTCTGACGTGTTAATAGGAGCGAAAATAAAATAAAATCTTAATTATTATAGAATATAGATCTTTAAAACAATATTATAATTTAAGGTCATATCAAATTCAACCTTTTTTATTCCTTGCTTGAAACGCCTCTGAAAAATGAATTCAGTAGGCGGTATAATCAATTAAATTGCATTACGACAAAATTCAAATTATTCGCCGGTTTAGGAATTTTCATGTTTCTGCTTTTAAAACTCTCTATTTATTCATTTTTGTTTTTGATATTTCGTGATCGCTTTTACTTAAATTTTATTCCAAATTTATGTCAATAGGTTAGTCTGGCGACGATATAAAATAACTATTTTTAATTTATGGTAAAAAGTGAAAACCTTAATGACATAGGTGATTAGTGTGAGAATTTTAATTAATTTTATTAAATTGCTGATGATGTGTGTGTTGACATATGTAGGATAGTTTTATTGTTTACCGTTTGGTAAAAGAAATACTTCATTTGTGATATTATACAGGGTAATTTAAAAATCAATCACGAAACTTAAGGAGGTGACTCTACTTGACAAAATAAGGGTAGAGCTTCATATAATTTTTTTCAAAATGTTATTCGTTTTCGAGTTACAAGCCGTCAAAGTTTAATTTTTATTTTAGTTTTTCGCCATATTGCATTTATTTTTAAACCAATCCAGTTGATATTTGGCACACAAATCGAGCCTTAGTTTATAAAATTTTAAGACAAAAGTACTTTTTTAAATACCGCCAGAGGGCCCTTTACCTAAAACTTAAAATTTATTTGCATCCTAACTTTTTAGTTTGACAGATATTGCAAAATTAGGGGTGCCATTTTATAAACAATCAAAAACTTAAAAAAGGGTACTTTTTATTAAAGTCGATAAACTTCACCGTTTAGGCACCAATAGCATCAAAGTTTTTATCAGTTTCAATCAAATTACCTACATACATACAGGGTGTCCAGTAACTCAACCGACAAACTTAACCAAACAATTCTACAACAAAAAATAAGAAAAAACTTCATATAAACATATGTCCTAAACGTCTTAGTCTTTGAACCAAGGTATAAAATAAAAAAAGGTTTTTTCTATTGTAGAATCGCCCTGTAAAGCTTGTCGGTTGAGTTACTCTACACCCAGTATGTATGTAGGTTTTTAAATAAAGACTGCATATATTTTTAGTTCTTATTGTTTCTTAAGCGACTTTTCAAAAGAAGGAGTTCTATATTCGGCTGCATATTTTTAATTAACAGACTTTTTAGCTAAAACAATGAGAAGCACAATTATTTGCCTAACCTTGTTTATACAGTGACCGCCAAAAAGTTCAACACATAGGAAAAAAATTGAATTTATTAGAAAACTTTTTTGACAGTGAACTTCACTTGAGGAGATAATTATTACAAATTTTATTAAAATTTCAAAAAGTGAGATTAATTAGCTCGTTTTTTAAGAAAGGTATATGAAAAAGGTATTAATAATTCAATTTTATGTCGATGTGGAAAATTTGAAATCAAAATTTAAACAAAAATAAAAAAGACATTTTTTCAAAGAAAAAATTAGTCAATTTTCAAATCCTATATTTTTTTCTTTAAAATAGGTTCCTCAACTATAAAATGACGAACTGCTTTAATTCATCATGATTTTTGTATTTGCTTTCACATTATAAACAAGAAAATTATAAAAATGAGATATGGCAAGTACTGTAAATGCCATAGCTATGAAAAGGATAATTGTCGCTTTAAAAAAGGAAGCCATAATTTTTTGCTAAAATTTAATGACCAAGCCAAAAAATTAAAATTATTAATTTTGAAATTTCTTTACCAGTAAATACGCGAAAAAAACGGCAGATTACAAAAAAATATGATATTTTTGTTTATCGCACCCTGTACGTTCGTTACATGGCGGCGCGACTTGTGTAACGGGACATCGCCTGATCACTACGGCCAACCTGTTCATTTGGTTCCGATTCCGTCCCATGAATTATGTCTGATTATTAAATCAAACATAAATCAATTCCGATCTCTGTGTAATACTTTTTAAAATGCATTAAAACATTTAGATCAAACTGACCAAGATAAAATAATGTAAAATATGGGTAATTTTAACAAAGTTTCAGATAATGTGAGGCTAGTAGAGGAAGCGAGGATATTAAGTTTAATACAAATGAAATTGAAACTATACCGATTGACACAGGATGTTTTTACGCCCCCCCCTTTGTTTTTAGTTTTTAAAAGGGGTCAATAAAAATTCTACAGGTAAAACAGGTAAACAGATTTTTGTGCTATTATCGAAAATCGCTTCCGATTAAACCGAAGGTACCATAAACTTTCTTATTTAAAATGCAAGTGCCTACTTTCTGTTTATATTTATGTTCCCTACAAAATTTCATTTTCAATGTGTCTACGTATGTTTGCGTTATATATGTTTTTTTTTATTAATATAATTTTACGAAAATAAAAGTGTTTCTTTATAAAAAGTTCTGCATAGATCAAAACCTAAAATACAATTATCAGATATAAAATTGTGTCAGTCATCTACGAGGTTGCTAAGTACGTTGTGGAAATAAAAGAATGATATAAATTACTGTTACAGGTAGTGATTCATAGCATTTTCGTTAATAAAAACCTAACCACATTTCGTAATTTTAGTTTGTAAGGTAATTGATAAGAAAACATTTGAAAGTTTCCAAATATTCTAAATGGAAACACGACTATATTATTTAACTTTAAAACTCTACACTAAAATATCTTTCTTATGACATATCACAACATATTGTTTATTTTCAAGATGGCCGCCATATATCATTGATTTATGAACTTCGTGATTCCGATGTCGTGAACAAATGATCTATGGCCACTATTTTTAAAACGTATAATCCTTAAGTTTACAACGTTCTATGTTTTGATATGTTATAAATAAGAAAGAGATTTAAGGTTATGTTGGATGTGTTCGTCCGAGCAGAGTGAAGTCCACGGAAGTCGGTTTGATGAGTCGTGTCTAGGGTTTAGATGGATAAGATATCCACCCCGCACTTTACTGATGAGTCCCAGCCAAGACGAAACACGTGAAATTGCAAGACTGCTCAGTACAGTTGGGACCAGGGTACTAATTCACGAGCATAAGAGAACGGACTCGGTCACATCGCTAAAATGATCGTTCACTTTTCGGGATGTTTTAATTAACAGTCGCGTGATGGGAGCAGATGTTTGCGTTCAAGAATGCCTATTTAAGCTTTTCGAGAGAACTCGGCCCACTTTTCTCATGAGAACGCTGTTTCCCAGTTTCAAGAATAAGGATCCAGGCATAACCATTAACCTACCATTTCCTACTTGAAAGGTGAGGGGTGCTGAGTGAATAGACTATTGGGTGCACAGCGTGCAAACCCATAACGCTCAAGTCCGGGAGCCGGAATGGCTTGTTTCACCACTGACAGTGGGGACCGGAGAGATTGTCTTTCGTCGATTGTATACATTTTTAAAGCTCATCCTCGGTTGCTTTCGTTATCAAACCGACTTCCGTGGAGTTCACTCTGCTTGGACGAACACATCCAATATCACTTGATGGTCAATGGTTGTGTGACCAATGTCGTTATAATCGTTCTTCAGAGGAACCATTAGCAATAGTGGTCCCTGATACTTGATTCAGAGCTTAGGCTCTTATTTCAGCTTAACAAAGAGATTTAATTTAAACCCTCTAAACTCGCTGTGTTATTTATTTTACACCTTTTTTCAATTAAATTGCAAAAGTTCACTTTAATAGACACTTTAATAACGCTGCAAACATAAATGATACAGCTGTCAAGACACACTGATCAAATGAAATGATTGAAACAAGCTTTTAAAAGTAGTGTTCTAAAAAAAAAAGTTTTTAAGGGTATGCCACTTTAGCTTTAAATTAAGAATTGCCCGAAAAAGGAAAGGAGGATATAATGAAAAAGGTTGTTTCGACTAAAAACAGGAATATAACATATTTATAACTTTACCTTATATCTACCAATCTACCCATAACATAAGAAATTATTAACGCAATGGGTAAGTATACCTTTACATTTCTTATAAACCGCAAAAAGTCAATTACTGCACCGTACAGTAGCTGAACACTTTAGTATTAAGAAACAACTTAAAATAAGAAAAGTAAAGAGTTTTAGCAATTTATCAACTTAAGAGAGAAGGAGAAATCACAAACCCTAAAACTAGTTGCTTTTATTGGTAAACTAGTTTAAAAGATAGCTGAAGATTTTTATTTTTAATTTCAAAAGTTAACTTATAGTCATTACGTGACAACAAAAGTGTTTAAATAATTTTTATTTTCATAAATTTTTCAGAGCGCATCCATTTACAGAAATATAATGTACGATTATTTTAACAACCAAAACCATAGCTTTACCATAGCAAAGTTATCTTAAGAAATGCTCTTTTATTTGTCAGTGCATGGCTCCCAATAAATATATAAGAGAAGGCAGACTATAAAATTAAACTCATAGTGGCTTTAGCAGGTAACAGGTACCAGCGGTTATTAAATTGAAATTTAATTTTCGTCATTTAAAATTTTGATAGGTTCAGAAAAGAAAGAAACATTAAAAAGTTAAGAATTATAAATAAAATGAATAAGTTACCTTTTTAAAATTAAACACCCTGTATCTTGTATTACCAATTTAAAGACCTTTTAAAAACTCTAAAAAAGATACTATTTTTCTTCTAAATCTAAATTATAATTGTTAATAATTTTTATTGGGGTTATTTTAACATTATTTGCTGCAAGCACTAAGCTGCCTCCCATAGATATTATAATGGAAATTAAAAATTATTTTTATAGCAATATTTGCACAACCATTAAAAATATTATTATCAAATGTAGTGTTTTTTAACTCTTTAGAAGATCTTTTTAATTGTGATACAATATACCGAGTGTTCCATTTATAAAGGGTTTACCTCCAAAGGCTTAACTTGATAATTTTTTCTTAACTGTTTGATACACATAGGTTTCTTTTCTTATGCTTTAAAATATAATATACAAAAAAACGGTGAAACTTTTATGCAAGAAATATTTTTTTAATAATTTAAGTTAATATTAAAAGTGTGTGTGCAAAACCCTGTTGTTTAAAAAGAAATCTCAACTTACAACGGTGTTGGATTTACCAGCAGGCTGAGTAGGCGAAGGCTGGGTCGGCAAATTTTAGGGGCGGCAGACTTACTTTATTTCTATTTAGAAGCATTGTAGGAGTAAAAAATGAAACTGATGCCTTTTTTTTGATCTTCAAAAATTTTCTTAAAACAAAAATTAGAGGCGGCAAAAATTATTAGCGTAAGGGCGGCAAATATGTAAATCCGCCACTGACTTACCAAATACTTGACATATCATTTATATTTAATTAAAATACTTTTCTTATAGTAAAGAAAGATAAACTTGGGTTTAAAGTCAATGTTAGTGGATTAAAATACAAATTAGAAATAATTATTTAAAATATTGTTTTTTTCTGTTGAGTTTTAAAATGTTAAGCGTTAGCTTTTTGCATGTAAGTACTGCGAAAACTAACTCTATTGCAAAAGAAAATAAACAAAAGTAATAAGTTGTAACCTTTACTTTGAAAATGACATGTCTAATGATGATTATTACCTAAAATCGGGTTCGAGTTTTAAAGTGGTTTCTTTGCCTACTTTTGATAAAGCTATAATGCAACGAACTAGTACTGTAAGAAGCTCCTTAAATTAGAAAAAAGTTTCGTAATAGAAAAACCGTTTTATAAATTAATAAATTTTTTAAAATATTTGGAAAAAATGAAAATATGTGATTTGGTTTAAATTTAAATTAACATTATTTAAGACGCTTTTAAAACTCGAAAAGGACGCTCGTCTGTAAAAAACCATTGTAATCTTTGTTTTTGATATAAAACAATAAAATGATAATCTTGTTCTATTTTTTATTTATTATGTGAATTAACATAATAAATGAAAAAATATTTACAGTGTGTCTTAGGATAGGTGTTACAAGAGAACAAATGGACCATTTGGAATTTTTTAATTTTAAAACAAAATTTTGGTTAAACTGTTCGCATGGTCCAAACATAAGAAATACAAAATTTTCTTCGCTTTGTATTATAACTTAAAATACCCAGAAGTTAACCACCTTTATTTTTTGAAATAAAATAAAATTGTAAGGGTAAATATTTTGTAGAGAATTGAAATTTTTGTCCAAATTTGAAGTTAATGAATAAAAATAAAAAAACATTCAGATAATGTTATATTTTGGTACCGATATGTGGATGACATACTTGTCGGCTTTTCAGGAAATGAGATAGAGCTAAAAAATATTCTTAATTATATTAACTCTATACACCCTAAGATTAAATTTACTTTGGAAATAGAACAACAAAACTCCATTAACTTTTTAGATCTTAAAATAACAAAAACTAACTACGGAACCATAAATTTTGATATCTATAGAAAACCAACTTTTACTGATATTACAATACCTAATGATTCTTTACATCCAATTACCCACAAAATGTCAGCATACAGATCAATGATACATCGCGCATTTTCCATTCCACTTTCCAAAGAAAATTTAGAAAAAGAATTAAACACTATAAAAAACATCGCTCAAAACAATGGTTATCCACCACCCTTAATAAACTCTATAATTAATAAGAAACGTAAACAACTCACCCTCAACCAAATTTACCCAAAAATACCTGAAAAACAAAACCAACCATTTAAAACCCTAACTTATTTTGGCCAAATATCACAAAAATTTCGAACACCCTGTCTAAACAAAACCAGAAAATAGCACATAAACCATCAAATCGATTATCAAACATGATATTTAATGTGAAAGATAAACAAAATAAATTTAAAAAATCAGGAGTTTATAAGCTTACTTGTGAAGAGTGTAATAGCTGTTACATTGGACAAACGGGAAGAAATTTCGAAACTAGGTTTAAAGAACATAACTCATGTTATAGGTTAGGGAAAACAACATCAAATTTCGCAAACCATTTTCTGGAAACCGGACACAAATTTCCAGAAATCAATACCCTAAAAATATTACATGTAGAACAAAAAGGGCGAAAACTAGATATATTAGAAAATATTGAAATCTATAAACATAAAAAACAGAATGTACATCTGCTTAACACACAGATTGACCTAGGAAATCTACCCCTTGTAAAACTTTTATAAAATATAGCAATAAAATCTTTAAATTTTACCATAAACTGTACCATATTGATTTTAAAACTTTTGTAAAAATATGTTTTTATTAGGTATTACTGTTTATATATAAGTAACATAATTTTAGTTTGTCAGTACGTTTGAAAATGTAGTTGTACTACGAAACAGCTGTCACGGCTAAATTTCAATTAAAGTGACTATGAACACAGTATATATTTGGTTTATTTTATTAAAAAAAAATGTATTGTCAATTTTTACATTACGCATTACAACTTTAGTAAGGGGCAGAAAAAAGCAAGATTTTAAGGGAAATTTAATAATTTTAAATATTTTCACTAAATTTGCTGTCTTAATGCAATTATTTTAATGCATCCAAAACACAATCATGTCCCTTATCGCGAAAAAAGTCATTAAATACTTATCTTTCACTTATGAACGGCCAAGTTTTGCAGAGCAAAGACATCTTCCATCTTGTGAGCGTCACTAAGAATTACCTGAACTGGCATAAATACGTTAAATAGATGTTATTTATTTGGGTACACGCCAAGTCAAATCAAAATAACAAAAAAACCCGTTTTTTTTAATAAGTAATAAAAATCCAAAAATCGACGTTTCGGTAGCAAATCTACTAAAAATTTTGACATTTCATGTCAAACGAATTTTCAGAATTTCCCAAAACTAAAATTTAACATTTTAAACCTAAATAATAGTTAACTTCTAAATATTTTATTTTTATTCAAGTTTATCTTGACAACGGCAACAAAAGCTCTATAACATACCGATTTTATTTTTTTTACATTTATTTAGTACTTTTAGCTTTATGATGAGTCTTTATTCTTATTTACATCACAACAGTAAATTATTATTTATGGAAGTAATGTTTACTCTTTTAATAAAATCTCATTAAATGTGGGACTTTATAATATAATACAATGAACCGGTATTAACCTAGGTTTGAATTCATTCAGCCTCTGGGCACCTTTTTTATTCTTTTAACAAGAGATTTATTTGCAAATAAAATATTGTTTCGGTGTTTCCGGTTGTGCGATGTTTGATTTGAATCGTATAAATCTTGCTTACTTGCTTGTTTAGTTAAATCAAATGAACTCATTTAGTTTACAACCTACAAATATCTTTAAACATAACTTTTAATTAAACGTATGTATATTGTACCTACATTTTGTATTTGCGGATAAAATTGTAAAATGACTGTATAATAGTTTTGGTTTCATGATAGTCAAAGGAGATATCGCGAATAAATTAAACAAAATAAAATAATTATGTTTTTCTTTAAAACAAAAGAATAATTATGATTTCTGTAATAATGTTTAATAGTATACGGTCTTATAACTGAATGTTTGATCCTAGTTATATTGCAATTTTAATCTTATTTATAAGTTTATATTAGTGTTTATTTTAGATTGTTGTTTTTATTATTATTATTATTATTATTAATGTTATTTTATCAAAATGACGTACTGATTTTAAGGTTTTAGATACCTACTAGAAATTAGATTTTATTGCTTAAAGCTTTGTTAACAACAATTTTTTTCTTAACAACAATAAAGCGTATTTTGACTTTGACTTTGACTATTCTTAACTACTAAGAAATGTTGAATTAATAAATATTACAAGTGCCTTTTATAAAATAATTTTTCCCGTCCCGTCAAATTATGATTTACATTTTTTTATTTGTAATTTGTAAGTTTAATTAAAAAAAACTACAAAAGTTAAAAGAAGTTAAAAAAGGGTATTCATCTTTGAATATTCAGAAAAAGTATTTTTATAAAAGCGTTATTTCTGATGTATTTTATTATTCTATCGCTTTTTGTTCTTGACTAAAAAAGAAAAATGTTATTTTTTCGCCATTTTTGAACAGCGATATCCTCCTAATGGTTAACATTTGACCACATATTTATATTATTTTAAACAAGAAATCACCCCTAAAATATATCGCATTTGTTTAGAAATCCCTTTATATTTCCTTTTATATAAAATGGTAAACTTGATACCAGGTGCCAATGTCTATTTTTAATAATTCCAAAAATATGGCCTTAAAAGTATATAATTAAATATATTTTTTCTTTAAACGTTAATATAGATAAATATTTAAAAACGTCTTTGTTTAAGTAAAAGTTTAACTTATTTGTAATACTTTTTCAAAATATTTTTGCACTATTAAATCCAGTGTGAGTTACAAAAGGAGGTATGCAAAAAAAAATAAAACAAAAAAATGTGTATGAAAATTTAATACGTATGCGTATATTTGCAATAAACCACTTAATTATTTGCAAAATCTTTAAATTGTTTAAAAAGATATTTAAAAGAGCTTTAATAAAATACCACATCATGTAAACATAACTCTATTAGTTTAGGAAAAATATGGCCATTTAAATTAACAGGGAGATCACGATACTCGATTCGATTACATTGAGTAAGTCGATGGGCATCTCCATAAATTCAACCACGACATTTGATCAAGTTTATCTTCGGCAACTTTTATTTTTCTGTCCAATTTTAACAAATTTATCCAGTATATTTGATCGAATAGCGACGATTGGTCAAACATCGTAAACCAACTTTCCTCGATTTCGATCACACATTGTAAATCAAATCGAGAATCGAGGTCTTGATCCCAATGCAGGTTTTTAAACTACGAGGTGTTAAATATGAAACAAAAGTTTTTTTTTAATATTTAACACACCGTATCTTCAAAAACTAAGACGTTTAGGACATATGTTAATATGAATTTTTTTCTTATTTATTGTTGTAGAATCGCCCCGTAAAGTTTGTCGGTTGAGTTACTGGACACCCCATATGTATGTAGGTAATTTGATTGAAATTGATGAAAACTTTGATGTCTATTGGTGCCTAAACGGTGAGGTTTATCGACTTTAATAAAGAGTACTCTATTTTTTAAGTTTTTGATTGTCTATAAAATGGCGCCCCCAGCTTTGCGATATCTGTCAAAATAAAAAAGTTATGATGTAAATAAATTTTAAGTTTTAGGTAAAGTGCCCTCTGACGGTATTTCAAAAAGTACTTTTGTCTTAAAATTTTAGAATCTGCAAAACTCGATTTGTGTGTTAAAAAATAAATGCAATATGGCGAACAAATCAAAATAAAAATTGAACCTTGACGGCTTGTAACTCGAAAACGAATAACATTTTGAAAAAAATTATATAAAGCTCTACCCTTATTTTATCAAGTAGAATCACCCCCTTAAGTTTCGTGATCAATTTTTGAATCACCCTGTACATTTATTTTTTTAAATTAAACCGACTTACAAAGATCAAGAAAGATAGAAAGAAAGAAACCAACTGAAAATTTGAAAATAATGAATAGAAAATAAATTTAGAAAAATTAAGTCAGGTAAAAACATATAGTATTAAAGTATAAAAATATTTTGTGTAGATAGTTATAAAGGTTTAGTAGTTTAGCGGAACGTTATTACCCGACTTCATTTTTCTAAATTTGTTTTTTGTTCCCTATTTTTAAATTTTTAGTGGGTTTTATTTATCTTTTAGAGTTGGTTTGATTTAAAACAAATGTATATTTATTTTGTAAATTAATTGAATATAAAGGGGGGATATTAAAGACATGCACTGTATATATCTATATCTAATTACAGATTCGGAAAAAACAAAACAAACTTTTATATTTAAAAAAATATTAATTATTTTAAAGAATTGTTTTAAATTCTTTTATTTTTTTATTTATTTACCCATTAACTACAAGAGGCAAGTTTAAATAGAAAAATAACAACGAATAAAAATCGAAATTTTGTTACGTAGTATATCGAATTAAAAACTAAAATCATCTATTGCAACTTAAGTTAGTTACACTTTTTAAAACATCCCGACCTTTAATTAATAAAATAAAAAATCTATAAACAATAAAAATTTCTTATGATGCACCAGTAGCTCACTAAATAATTAATAACATCTTAAGTGCACAATTATTACTTAAACAGTTAAAAAATAATTGTTTTACACTTGAATTGCTTGGCGGTTTCATCTCACCCAAATTCCTATGGAATAAGGTCACGAAACACACCACAAAAAAATTATACCTTAATTATGATTTATGTCTTCAAAGAATGGCAAAACAATAGGCCCAGAAAATGTAGAGACGCAATTTTATTTGACGGTGATGTATAATTTTGGCGGTACTCGGTACATGTAATGAATGATAGCGGTAATTCTTCTCTATCTTTTAATTATGCAATTTAAATAGGAAAATAAAATTCATATTATACAGTGAATGGTTTTATGTAAGAAAACTAGTTTATGATATACGTAGGGTGTTTGAAAAGTTTTGAGATATACGTACATTTATTTGATTTTTTCAAAATAGTTTTCACCACATTGCATACACTTTTCCATTCTAACCAACCAGTCACTGAAAATAGCTTTCCACTTTTCATTTGCAATTTCAGCGCATATTTTATCCCAGGCCTCCAGTAGCGCGTCTTCAGTTTTAAACTTTGGTCCTTTCAGTTGGCTCTTGACAAAAGGAAACAACCCAAAGTCACACGGCGCCAAGTCGGGGCTATAAGGCGGATGTTCCAAAAGTCTCAAGCCTGCATCTGTCAAAAATTGACTAGTAAGTTCAGCTCGATGAGGTGGGGCATTGTCATGATGAACGTACCAGCTAGCAAGTTGCGAGTTTGGGCGAATCACTCTTAACTTTTCTATAAGTTTTGAAAGGCATACTGTAGTGTACCAGAGAGCATTTACGGTCTTCTGTTCTCGAAGCACAACACGTTCAATTATTCCTCTTGAACCAAAGAAAACAACTATCATTATTTTTTTACAGGTCTTGATTTGCGAACTTCGGTCGGAGTTTCTTCACCTTCGAGAACCCATATCTTATTCTGTTGTTTAGTTGGGACGTCGTAATAATAAAGATAAGTTTCATCTCCCATGACGATCGACACTATGTCTTTAGATTTACCCTCCTGGAATTTGGACATCATTTTTTTACACCAATTCACTCTTTGTGTCTGCTGCTCGGGAGTTAACTTGTGTGGAACCCAAAGAGTACAAATTTTTCTAAAACCCAAGTGCTCATGTATGATCGTGTGTAATGTTGCTAAACTTATGTTCGATGTCTCTTCTAACTGTCGATAGGTAATTCGTCGGTTTGTTTCTATAGCTTTTTGGACGGCAGATATGTTTTCTGGGGTAACTACTTTACACGGTCGACCTGAGCGTGAGGCGTCTTCAAGCGAAAACGAGCCCCGCTGAAATTGTTTGTACCATCTGTATATGGTCGCACGAGATGGACAGTCATCACCAAGTATAGGCTTCATTTCTTCTAAACACTGTTCTTGAGATAACCCACGTGAAAAGTTGTATTTCAAAATTGCACGGCACTCGATAGTCGTCCACGACGCCATTGCGCTAAAATCGCTGGACACAAACTGGCGCAAAACTGATAGTTTACTAATAACTATGTAGGACTACGACATTTCATGACATGTACAAATAAAAACATCAATGTTACTTTCCTGCACCGTTTAGTTACAAAGTATCTCAAAACTTACTGAACACCCTACGTAGTTTTACATAACATTAGAAAAATTTTAGATGGTGCTCGATGCTGGCAAAATATACCAACAATAAATTTTTATTAAATAAAAAAATAATAAGGGAAACTAAAAACAGAATTCCATATAGTTAATATAAAAGGTCTTTAAAACAACTAACATAAAAACTTAAACTAACATTAAAAGATATTTTATTTTTAAGTAGGTATTCCAAATCAATAAATTAAGTTTAAACATGTGTTTACAATAGCCAAACAGTACCGGATTTACTTATAAGCAAACTAAGCAATTGCTTAGGGCATCACGTTGTGGGAGGCACCAAAAGGGGGCACAATAAACAGTGTGTATTTTATAACCAAAAAAAAATAGTACTTTTGTGTAGTCCTTAAAAAAGTTAAAAGGGTACACGTTGTGGGTTGCACCATAAACAGTGGCGCGTGCGTCTTATAAACGTGAGACCTTTTTTTGCCCTCAAAATTTTTAAGCATCGCTATAGTGCCCTTCAGGAGTTGCTTAGGGCATCAGAATAGCTTAATACGCACTATAGCCAAAGTAACAAAAACTGGTTCACAGAAAGCTTAATATTATTTTTGGGGAATCGCTGAGCAAATAAAGATAATTAGGAAAGATTAAACACAAAAATCAAAGGCCACATATTCTTGCTCTTGACATACTTTTGACTAGGTAAGTCTGCATGATGAGGTTATAATCTTCTTTTTTTTGGTTAAGATCGATAATACGATCACTAAGGAAATAAAGATGTAGTTTTACAAAAATCCTAACCCTAACCTAAAATTTCAAATCTGTAAGTATCCTATGTTGGACTCCTTCTGGAGTATTGTGAGTTACTGCTTGATGGCCTTTTTTTTAACAAAAGAAAAGTGTTGACATTAACGTAAAGTGTTGTTAGCAAAATTGTTGCACAGACAGTCATGAAAGGGTGTATGTTGGACATATATTATCTTTAAGAGGCGGAGTCTCAAATACGAGATTTTTGCCAACTGTCTCAAATGACACGATGAAGCGAATATTAAAGATATGGAACTGGGCTGAATAGGTAGCAATTCTACCGGATAGACGAAGGACTTGACTAATTCTGAACTAGAGACTACGACAGAATGCCTTATACAGCAGAGGCAGTCTACAAGAAACATAATTTAATGAGTTTAGGGCAGAACGACAGCGCTGGTCTAGACTACAGGAGTCCTGTGTTTTACAGTAGACACGGGCAGGCTGATTGGTGATTATGATGACATCTTGAAAAAGGTGTCTTCCACAACTTTAATTATTTTTTATTTAATTTAAAATTAATAATCCCCCGCTTATAGAAAAGCTTGCTTTTTTCTTGTCCATTAATGCTTTAAAAGATATATCGCTTTATACAGAACCTTCCATATATGTCATGTGTCAATAAACTTTTTTATTTTATTTGTGATACCCACGGGGCATTAATAGTTGAACGTCACCTTCAAAATCTGTTCAAGTTCTGTAGGTACTGCACTTCGGATATCTGATGGCCGCATCAGCATAGAGTAGACAACATAAATGACGATATATTTATTCGATTATTAAGAAAAAGTGGGCCACTAAATTTAATTTATTCCTAATAATTGAATTCCATACATTAAATAGGGCGATTTCGGGTATGTTAACAAATTCTGTCCCTGCTGCACTTTAGATCTTGTAGGGTCGGTTGGGCTAAACACAGGATTTTAGAAAACCCTACAAAAACACAAGGGTTTAATTTAGGAGAGCGAGCTGACCAGTCACACACACAAATATGATATTATAACAATAAAAGAAAAAGAAAATTATGTTGCCGAACTGCAAGAAAAATATGACTGTGTTTTGTTAAAATTTCGAATATTTTTGCCAAAACCATAAGGTTATAGATTGTATAACGATTTTAGTTCACGTAGTAGAACACTAATGATATAAATATTCTGTTAATACAAACAAAAAGTAAAAACCGATGAACTATTCACAGTTATAAACAAGTGATCCGACGTAGTATCCCATGCACATTATTTAGACGGTTCTTAAAAATACTAACGGTTCGCGCATCACTATCTCTCTAGACACATCTAAAACAACAAGACAAAATCCGCAAAAGCGTCGACGCGATAAAGAGTTAATTGCAGCTTTTAACATGGCCAGTTAGCGTTAATTGCGCACCAATCATGGCTTAATAGCGGATACTTTGTTGTAAAAAGGCGCATTACTGTCGTGTATTCTATTACACAAAGGTGGTGCTTGATCTTTGACACCAACTACAATAAATTAAGATTGAAAATTTATTTCTCTATGTAAAAACCTTTGAAATGATTTAAATTAACTGAATATTTAATAAAGTGTAGAGATTTTTAAGGCCGTTTAAAAAAGATTATTGTTTATACAGTAAATGTCAAAAATAACACATCAAAAAAGTATTATTGCCTATTTAGCGGCATTATCTCCACGACCACGACGCGCGACTTCGACGCAAGTATGTCCCGCCCCTAAAAGTTTTTTTGCAATCAACTTTGCTTATTCGGTAATTTTTTCATTCCGTCTACGAGCGTCGCGCGTCGGTTGATTTATTAAATACTTATTTTTAAAAAACTTGTAAATTTCGAAAACACTTATTTTAGTAAAATTTGTTAGCTTATAAAGGGTGATTCAATCAGTGCCAGGGAGTGTAAAATAAAATAAACACAGACATTGCTACAGGGCCAAAATATTTTTATTTTTTACCGAAAACCACTTGTTTCCAAGTATGATTTAAAAGTAATATTGGCCAAATGTCCTCCACGACTGTGTTGACAATAGCGAATTCGATCAGTCTAATTCAGCATGACGTTTTCACACATTTACGCCGGTATCTCACTTATAACATTTTTAATGTTGGTTTTTAAATCCTCTACAGTTTTAAGCACAGATAGCATTAACCCTTAATTTCACGTAGTCCCATGGGAAGACGTAGCACGGTCATATCGCCGACGAAACCATCGCCCAACGACTCTAAGGTGTCGCGGTTAAGGCAGTTGCCGTGGTAACCTTAAATACACCTGACCGATTTGCGTGCTGTTTCTATAAAGACCATATCTATACAGGGAAAGTGCAAAGAAAAAAAATATACTTTGTTAGGAAAATAAAAATATATCTAGGAAATCAGAATTGTCATATCGCTAATTCTATAATTGTTACAAAATGTTCAAGGATTTAATGAAAAGATGCATCATTTCAAATTTTTCATACTGTCATACATATTTTAAATGGTTATGTAACTTGATAAATATTAATAAAAAATGTAAAGAGTCATTTTCGGTGAAAAATTAGTTAAAAAATTAAATAAAATTTTATTGGATGCAAAAAAGTTTTTCTTTGCTGTCAAAAATATTGCGGTTTAAAAAAATCTAACCTAAATTTGAGCTGGTAATATGGGGCTAAGGCGTCGCTTGATGGCAGCATTCGGTTGTATCGGCGAGACGATCGATTCTGCAAAAAAATTTCATGAGAATAATTTTGATACATTAGCGCCCATACGACCTAGTCTATAATTATAAATACATTTTTGTTACGTAATTGCTAAAAAGACATTTTAAAACTTCCTCTAATTTTTATTTTGTGTCAACGTTTACTCTTACTCTTTCCTTTATCTTTACATGGACATTGCAAAAATAAAAGGAAAATCTACTTGAAAATCAAAAGCTTTTGTCAGAGTTTATAAACAGAAAAATTAATAATAATTAAACTTTTTGTATTTCTTATGTACAATTAATTAGAATTTTATTTTAGGATTATTTCAAATTGCAACAATATTGAACAAGCAGGATGCTAAGGTGTGTTTTATTATTTATAATTGTACATTAATTATATCTAATGGTCTAATTACTTTCAAATGTGTTTATTGGTGTAATTAAACACTATTAAAGTGGTAGAATTATGTGCCTTTAATGTTGCGTAAACTATCCTGTATCTTAATGGACCGATTATTCCGATATTTCTGAGAAAATAAAAAAAAACATATTATAATTTTTTAACAATATCTTAAAAATTTAAATTTTTTAAAATCTTGAAAATAAAACAAAAGACCCACACCACATATACATATACCTGAGGATATTGATCTAAAGAATAAGATTTTGGTAAAAAAATAAATTTAAAAATTGATATTTTTGTTTACCAATTTTATAAAAACTTGTTTATATCTTATAAAAATTTGTAAATTATCTATTTTTGTTTCGTCTATATTTTTTATATGCAAGACTTTTAAATGCCTTTAAACGGGAGTTACTTTTTGCAATATTTTTTATTTTTTGACGATAAAATTTGATTAAATCCACGAAAATACAGATAGAGAATTTGCTTTAAAACCTTAGATATTTCTTTGAGGGGGTTGGAGGGGAAATCAAAAATAGTTATGTATATTATAGTGTTCAAAAAATTTTTAAACATTATAAAGTCAATGACAGACAACTAAAATATTTTGACAGTTCTAGTACTTCCGGTTATACCGGAAGTTAATGTCAACTTCCTTATTTTAAATAGAACATCCTATATATTACTTATTTTTCTATATTTTATGTAAAATATAAATACGATGAAGTTCCACCTTTTGGACTTATTTAAAATTTTAAGTTAAAAATGATGTTTGCAAGCCATTATATAACGATCAATTGTTCCTAAACAAAAGTCTTGAAAAGAAAAACCTTCTTTAATACACTGTTTTGCCATTTTAACAACTAATAAATACCGGGTGGCCAAAAAAACTTTATAAAATATTTTGACAAAAACGTCAAAAATATATTTTTTAAATTCTTTTAAAAATAAGTAAAAAATTGCGGGACTTAGAAATAGGACAATTTACATAAAATGTGTTTAAAACTTTACATAAAATATAAAAATTAAATAATAAATAGGGTATTCTGTTTAAAATAAGGAAGTTGACATTAACTTCTGATATAACCGAAAGTGCTAGAACTGTAAAAATATTTTGGTTGAATGTACCCCATTGACTTTATGTTTCGAAATTTTCAAAATTTTCGAAAGCCTACTTTTTGAGAAATCGCTCGCAGCAGTTCCTTGTGGGAAACCCAGTATATTTATTGTAGATCTTATGCTTGGTCCCATGTCTCACTTATTAGATAAAATAGTTTAAATTTTATATGCGCGCTTTAGTTTTACAATGACAGATTTTTGTCACATAGTATATCAATCCTTTATTAAGTATTTGGGTAATTTATTTTTCTGATCGTCTTAAAGGTTTGTCCTCAAAAAATTAACTTTTTTCGCAAATTTAAAAACTAAAATTTTAGTTACCAGTGTTCCTCTTTAGGCCACTACTATCTGGTATATATTTGGTGTGGTCACATGTCCCAGTTTTTAGATATAATTATTTGAAAATAATATCTACGCCTGTGCCATATAACAAAGGTTGTCGTACCGTACTTTTTTAATGCTTTCTACTGAATTATTATGCTCTATCTGCAAATCATAAAAAGCACAATTATCTAGCAGAATCTAAATGATTAAAAAAACTTATACCTGTAATTAAAATATGTCTGTTACATCGACTATTTTCCATTAGAAATTTAACCATGACATCTGACATTTGTTGTGACTTGTGATATATATCACGCTCAATTACCTCTGTTGTATAACATAGCGTATCTACCCTTGCAATTTTAATTCGTCAGTAATTTTAATTAATTTCTGTCTAGATTGTAAAGAAAAATAGAAATATAAGATAAGACCAGCACGTATTTAAATATCTAGGTAATTAATTTTCCTGATCGTCTCAAAGGTGACTGGCAATAAGAGGAAATTACCTTAGGCAGGATTTTTTAATAACGTCCTGTATGTGGATATCCTGCCTTTTTAGAATAAAGAGTTTAAACCGGTAGACTATAAGAGATGTTTTTAAATACTTAAATATATGAGGAGCTCCAAACCAAAACGCCGTTTTTAATAACAAAAAATTTTAAGGATGTCTTACAATTTTTACTCTGCGTTTTATTATTTATGTCCAAAAAGTTTTTTAATCAAAATATGTTTTATTATTGTATAAACAGGATGTCACAGCTCTATTTACACAGCAAATTATTTCGCTCCTGTACAAGATACAAAAATAAACTCAAGATAAAAAATGATTATTTGAATACACTTTTTTCCCAACAGTACTAATTAATATACAAAGTGTCTCAAAAACATAATTTTTATTGTCAAATTGGTTTTTTACATGAAACATCCTATATATTTAAACAAATTTTGACTTTATAATAAATTCTGCATCAAAAATATATTACACAGTACGTCAATTATTGCTGGTTTTTGAGATATCAGCAGTGTGGTAATATACCTAACAACGACTAAAAGTGAAGAAAGAAAATATTATTTTGGTTCTAATTATTTTTAAATAACTCTGTCACAGTCAAAGTGACAAAACATATTATAACATGCAATTAAATACCTTACATTGTAGGAACTACTAATAAGTTAGTCAGCTATTTAGTTTATCTTAGATACATACTTACTAACCTAACTTAAAAATCCGCCATAATTGACGTAATGTTTTTTAATGCAATTCAGTAAACAGGTGTCCAAAATAATCTAAATTCCTAACATACCTATTAGAAGTTCTTACAATGGAAGGTAATTAATTACTTGTTATTATATTATTTGTCACTCTGACAGTAAAAGAATTATTTAAGAATAATTAAAACCAAAACATGACTTTATTTCTTCACTTTTAATTGTTAATGAGTGTATCAACATACTGCCGATATATCAACAACCATCACTGATTGACGTATAGTGTGTTATATATTTTGATGTAGAACTTCATACAGAGTCAAAATTAGTTAAAATATATAAGGTGTCTCATTTAAAAAAAAATTACTTGCCACCAAAAATCATGCGTTTGAGACACCTTGTATAATAACTAGAACTATCACTAAAAAGAGTGTATCCGAATAAACATTTTCTACTTCAAGTTTATTTTTGTATCTTGTACAGGGACGAAGGTATTTGGTGTATAAATAGAGTTGGGACACCCTGTATAGGTATAAATATAACATATTTTTGATTAAAAAAACTTTTTAAGTTCATAAATAGAAAACGCGCGGTAAAAATTGTAAGGTATTCTAAAAATTGTGTTTAATCAAAAACTGCGTTTTGACTTGGAGCTCCTTATGCAGTGTGGGCGAAAATAAGTCCCCTTCTGCTAATTTTTGTACCCTTAATTTTTTCTTTATAAAATTTGGGTATGACTAATTGGAAGATATAAACTACTTTTTGACGTAAAAATGATAGTTGCCACAAAAAACAATAGAGGATCGGCGCCATCTTACGAAAAATAATTAAATGGAAAGTTTGGTCTTGTGGCACATCATTTTCAAAGCTCCTGATGAAAATTTTATAACCCTAGAATATAAAGTCAATATATTCACCCACTACAAAATGGCGGTACTTTTTAAATTACCTAAGTACCTGATTTTGATAGCCATAACTAAGCGGATATGATAAGGGTTAAACGATCTTAAAAAGAGATTTTAATTGAGGGTGTGACTCACCCCTAAAATTTACGGGTGAATCACACCCTCACCAGAAAGATTATTTGATGTTTAATTTTAATTAAAAGATCGTTTC
>JACEGR010003827.1:0-97563 GCA_014170235.1 Listronotus bonariensis | reverse complement strand
TAAGTTATACAGTCATTATAGCTATTTATGTATCAAGGGTGTTACTAGGACTATAATGCCCTGAAGGTCGAAATAGCCCGAGGGCTAGATTTCTGACCTGATGGGCATTATAGTCCAGTAAAGCCTGTGGTGCATACAATGCTTTATGTTTTACCCAAAAAGAGTTTGCATTAATTATTCGCAATATAAAAATAAGTTGCACCTTTACCTGTATACGTAAGTAGATAATGACTGGTGTTAAGTTTGACTTTGATGTTTCTATCAGTTAGTCAGTTGGCATTTTTTATTTAACGATTTGCTCAAATGGAAGAAATTTCACAAAATATAAAAGAAAAGGCCATAAAAGCGATGCCGAATCAAGGCAACAGTATGATCGGGAGTATGGCATATTTGGTATTTGAAAGATGCGAACGCAATTCTTCAAATAACCGAAACCGTTTTAATGGCATATTTTCAGGAACTGGTAAGTTGTTGATTTTATTTTAATACATATGTTTAACAAACTTTATTATTTTTAGTCGGAAAAATACAGACCGAACTCTCTGGACCAGGTATTCCACCCTAAGGCCTACGTTGATGGTTCAGTTAATTCCGTGGTTAATTCCGTATCGACTATTGAAAATTCTTTAATGGACTGTTCTTCTATACAAAATAGCGTTAGTGCTACCACCGCTGCTACCATCACAAAAAACACCGATCATTCTATAGTGGGATCAGCTACATTTTCCGGAACATTTCAAAATTGTAATTTTTATTTTGGAAATAAAGTTTAATTTTTAGTATTGTTTAAAGAAAAATAATTTTTTGTATAAACTTGATCTTTATTGTGAGAGAAATAAAATTGGATAAGCAATAAAATTTCCATATTAGCCCATTAGGGCATTATAAGCAGGCATTATCATAATGCCCGCTTATAATGCCCTAGGTGTGATAGCAGGTATTATTGCTACCATAACATATTCCGTTTCTAAGGTATTACAGATCAATAATAGATGGGTAAAACATAAATACATTTTGTAAAATTTGTAAGAAGAAGCCATTTACCAAAAATTGTTATATATAAATGTTGCCCAAATAAAGTGGTTTTTTAAAATAATATTTTGCGTGTTTTGTTTTTTAAAAAATGGCATACGTTCATAAAAGCAATAAAATATAGTGGTCATATTATTAACTTTAGTGTTCATATAAAATTTACCTATCCGCAGAAATGTAAAAATATAAAAATATATTTACATTTTATAATATATTTCTCATAAATATAATTTTAGCATTATATATTTAAATAAGCACATTTATATTATAAATCTTGCAACATGGATGTGGGGACATTAAATTTAATTTTAAATACATTCTCGTTTTCACTAACTTGTGTTTTATGATGCCAAAATAATAGAAACAAAGTTGTATCCGATTACATCAATTATTTTATACCCGATGAGACTACACATAAACTGGTTAGGTAACATGACTTTCAGTTAAATCATTGAATTTTTTCACGTATCTATCGATTACAAAGGGAAAGTGAAAATATATAGAGAAATTGCGCGGGAAATCTATGGTTTCTTATTTATTTATTTTGTTTAAAAAAATGCGGAAGTATTTCCCATATATGACAATTTGTTGTTTAGGAAATCGATCCTCTTTACAAGTGATTAATTTTTGAGACTTTAAATTGATCTTTTTGGGTTAATTGTTAATTTAGGATTTTACCGGCAATTTATTATACTCCAAAAAATTAGCTTCTATATTTTTTCTACTAGCAGCTTCCAATAATGCAACACTCCGATGCATCTTTTTACTGTCCCTTTAAAAAGATCCACACTATCCACAGTGGGGTGGGTCCAAAAATCTAGTGTTTTACTGATTTTATTTTTACTTCTGACACTAAAATACTGGTTGCTAGAAATCTTCAGAAAAAGTCCGGCAACGATGAGCTTTTAATTTTACTGATTACAGTTTTACATATTCCAGTTTATTCCTTCACCTTAAATATCTTTTTATAGGTTATACAGGGTGCGTCTTTAAAAAATTACAATGGCTATATTTTGTAAACCAAGGCAAATATCAAAAATAAAAAATACCGTTTCTATAAAACCCGGGAGAATATAAATGACGTATTTTTCTGAAACACCTTTATCAACCCCTTAAGTTGCACCCCAGTCACTTTAAAATCTTAAAAGATAACACCCCTTATGTGGCACCTCTCTGGAAAGCATGAAAAATGCTTTTCGTTGGTCATAAAAAGTTGGGGTAAAAATATACCTCTTAAATTTTAGAAAGCGATGCAGATATCTCTTTCGCAGGATCTTAATTTAATATTGGATTGGAGCGCCAAAAATCTCGTCCATATCTGGGGCATGGCGTCCCCCACAACCCTAAGCATTCTTAATTCTATTCAAAAAGAGCTATTCGTCTTAAAATGATGGAAAAGTTTAGGTTGAGTGGGGATTTTTGGTAAATCATTTTTCTGTGAATAAGGTGCTTTGGAATGAAATAGACAAATGGGCGCGAAAAAGAGGGAATTACTTTTTTTTGTCCTTGAAAAATTTTTTGGTGGAAAATTGGCGCTCTGAGAATTCTAGCCTAGGGCGCCTCAAACAGTTAATACGGCCCTGTTTGCTGAATGATTAACAAGTGGTGAGATATTTCTTGTATGGGAATGAAAAAAATATGCAAAACTGAAATATTAAATTTAAGAGCTTATCGTTACCGAGCATTTTCTGGAGGTGCCTAGGAACCAGTTTTTCAGTGTCAGAAATCAAACTTAATATAGTTGATTTTTTTAACCCACCTTAATCCACAGGGTTAATTTTCTTATCCTTGCTCTAAGACTTTAAGAAGTGGCCGACTTTCCCAAAGTAAAAAAATATATATATAGTAAGAACATTTTAAAAGCGCAAATTCGGTACTCTTTGAAAATATTACAAAAACACATAAAAAAAGGCACCGCTATCCTTTACAGCAACGCGCCGATACACTATGGGATAGAAATCCATTATTTTGGCCAAAATGCAACTTTGAAATTTTAATGGGACATGCTGTGTATTTCAAAGTAGAATATGTATTATAAGTAAACATAAATATACAACATTTAATCTACTTAGTTTATTATTAGCCTTGTTTACTAAAAAAGTAAAAGAGTTTAAATAATAAGAGCTATTGTTGTGTTTCCGATGCAGTCTCGCGAAGTCTCGCTACTTTTGTCAAAGATTTTTTTACCTTTTTCTTTATCAGTTTTTGTACTTACAATTGCCTTCCTACTTTTTGCTACTTCTGAGTGTAAGGACAGATACAAGATTTTTTATAATTTACTAGGTTTTCTATTTTCAAATTTAATATGTTTTGTCCTACACTGTATATCCTAAAAGATAAAAGCATTCTGATGAAAGATATGGATTTTACAGAATCTACCCAACAAAACAGTGTTATTATTTATTTTATACGTTAAAAAATAAAAAAGTTGGAAAGATGTATCTCTATTACGCTTCTAAGAATAATTTAAAATTATTTTTCAGATTTGGATGGTCATATTTCCGAAACTAATTGAGATAGACACATCAAATGTAGTATTTTTTTAAAGCATTTTAAAAGGTTTTTTGGTGGTAATATAATATTCAGGGTATTCCATTTAAAAAATCATACCTATTGTCGTACCCTGTATATCATATGAGATAATAATCATCGGATTACTGATTAGAATACTACCGAATTAACCAAACAAGCTGATATTTTAGTTTATTTTGTACAATAAAAAATAATAATGTTAAGGGGGTGTAAATTTATAATAACATATAATAAGTTTTAGGTTTCCAAAAAGCATTTGTATTAATTTATAATATTTTTTTCAATATTTTGCCAGTAAAAAGCACTTCATTTTAAGTTAGATTGGTAAGTTTCAGAATTTTGACCAAAAAATTAATTTCTATCCCATAGTGCGATGACCAGCTGCATCAACCGGAATATCATAAAAGAAATATAGCAAAGGCGGCCGCGAAGACAAGCATGCCGATTTATTTACTTTAACCTTTGTTTTTGTGATTTTTTTTCTTATTAAAGAGCACCGAAATTACATTTTTAAACTGTTCCTTCTATACATTAAAGGGTATTCTTATATACGAGTATAATTTCCAGTTATCAAAAAACAAAGCTTTGTTATCGTATTATTCAATTTCCCAAGACGTAATCAAAACAAATACCAATTTCTAATTTAATTTTACTAAACTAGTAATGTTTGTTTATTTTATTTGCTTTAATGTTATGATTACTCAGACAAAATGGGTTGTTGCTTTGCCACTTATTTGATTTAAACAATAACTTAAACAAATGACTCATTTATGTATTATGATGCATTGATTCAGATTCTTAGTAAATAAAAATAAGGGCGTTTTTCCTGAAAGCCGTTCGTATTTTTCCATTTAATTAAATTATTATTAATTTTTAAAGGTTTTGGTGCAAACGTACTTTAGCCAATGAGGTGCTGCCTATATAAATATTCTGAAAAACAAAAAAAAAATATATATATATATATATATATATTTATACAGGGTGGCTCACCATATTCGACACGGTCTGTAGCTGGATAACCATGGGGTTTTTAAAAAAGTAAATACTGAAACATATACAGGTCGGATAAGGCCACAGTATAAAATTATTTTACTCTATACAGAATGTCTCAAAAAAGTGTGACGTATCAAAGTTAAATTTTTTTAAATGGAACACCCTATATTTTATGACGGCCTTAGATTCTACATAAAAAAATAAGTTTGTTAATAGTACCTAGTGTCTAATTTTATTCGTTTTTGTGATATTTAATTTTTTTCAAAATGCAGGGGTGCAATTAAATTAATTTTACTTTAAACAATATGAACTCCTTAAACTTTAAAATTTGTTACAAGATTAGGAAAAGTCTGCCTTATCATACGTAGGTCATAATCGAGATCATAGATTATACAGGGTGATCAAAAAATAATTTCAGTTTTTTAGAAAGTCAAATAGCAATATCTCTCTTATTTTAAATGGAACACCCTGTATTTTTTTACACCACATGATGACAAACCAAATGCTCTTTTAAATGGTGTATAGGTTGCCTATACCTATCTTTTTATACTTTTTAAGTAAATTCCGTTTTAACATATTTTTATTCCAAATATCTATTTAAATGTAAGTAGGCTGTGATATAGCTATGCCTATTTACTAAGCCGTTAGTGCAAAATCTAAATTTGTTGGAAAAAAGCACAAAATTAAAAGATTTTGTATTATCTGCCACCATTTTTAAAAATTCTCATAAAAAAATTATTAGTTGCTTATAACGCTACTTCCAATAACACTTATTTCAGCTGAATGTGGTAATGATAAAACTTGTGTTTTTAAACAATCCTAATAACGCCTCTGGTCAGTTATGACGACATTCTGTGACCTATAACTCGTTTCTTTGATTATCCATAATCACTGTGTCAAATTTTTAAAGCAACTATTAAGCTTATCAGATGGTTTCTCCTGGAATATTTTTTAGGACTAACTCTAGACTAAAGTAAACCATTTTTTTCACATCCTACCAGTTATTATATCATCTTGTTGTTGTAGAAGAAGGGTTTTTATTTAAAATCATTGAAATTTCTTTTAAACTGACTAAAACACTAGTAATCAATAAATGGTCGTTGTAATTTTCTTAAGAAAAATATTAAAGGCTGCTATGTCACAGCCAACTTTAATTTAAATAAACATTTGGACTAAAAATTTGTAAAAACAGATTTTACTAAAAAGCACAAAAGATAGGTATAGGCAACCTATACACCATTTGAAAGAGTATTTTATTTGTCATCATATGACGTAAAAAATACAGGGTGTTCCATTTAAAATACGAGATATGGCTATTTGATTTTCTGAAAAATTGAAATAATTTTTTGATCACCCTGTACAATATTTGATCTTGATTTGACCTACGTATGATATGGCAGAGTTTTTCTAATTTTGTTACACATAAAGTTTAAAGTGTTAAAAGTGTTAAAGTAAAATTAATTTAATTTTACCTCTGCATTTTTCAAAAAAACAAATATCACAAAAACGAATAAAATTAGACACTTAGTACTATAAACAAACTTGAGTTATTTTTAAAGTAGAATCTAAAACCGTCATGAAATATAGGGTGTTCCATTTAAAAAAATATAACTTTGATAGGTCACACTTTTTTGAGACACCCTGTATAGACTAAAATAATTTTTATACCGTGGTCTTATCCGACCTGTATATGTTCCTGTATTTACTTTTTTTAAAACCCCATGGTTATCCAGCTACAGACCGTGTCGAATATGGTGGGCCACCCTGTATATATATTTTAAATAGGGATTTGCAGAATACTTAATTTATCCCATGTTTATTAAACTTATTTTTCTAATTTTTAATGGTAGACTTAGACTCTGCCTTTAAATTTTCTTAACAAATTCTGTTACACCCTGTATATTAACTGTCCACCTACTGATAACTAATGAATTTAAAATGCGACAATATGAGGGGAAATAAAAGGGTTCATGTTATGGGAATATAATTACCATCAATTGGATGCATGAATGTAATGTACGGTCGATGTGCCCGTAACATGGCAAAATGAATAACATAGGTTACAAATACAAAATGAAAACGATTTTCATTACGCTAAAAACAGTTTTATCAAACATTAGTAATAATTTTGGTAATAATACATTAATTAGTTGTTTAATATTAATTTGGCCGATTCTTGCATTAACTTTTACCCGTTTTTAGTTTAGGGGAAGGCGAACATTTTTAGGTATGAAATTTTTGAAGACCAAAAGAAAAAATAGGTCTTCACCACTAAAAACCTTAATCCACTATAATAATTAGTAAGAAATACCGGCAATAATTTTGTAGAGCAAAAAAAAGTTCTAATTTTTACAATTCTAAAAATATTCAACTCATGTGCGCCACTTCTAACTTCTAGTATCTATTTCTTTCCTTCTTATGTTCGGTCTTACAGGGGGACTCACCAATTATTCAAGGGTGGCCCAGGCCACCCCTGGCCCCCTGTTGTCACCACTGTTCTAGACTAACTATAAATAAAAAAAAATCTTTTAAATAAACAAACTTGCATATTTTTTAAAACTTGTTTTTAGTTTCAAACATCTTTTCTTCATAACAATTTTCGATATTAGCAAAAATAAAGGTAAGTACTCTTGAGCAAATATTACAGTTTTGGTCAAACATCATAGACGACTGATAAAATTTGATATCTAATGGTCGCCTTTTGTGTTTGGACCATGCAGAATACATAGGGAATATTTTTTTGCGTAAAATTAATAATAAAAAGTTTCCCATATATGACAAACCATTTTACGTAGACACACTGATGTATACCTATACAACCCCTTTTGCTGAGATATACGATGCCCGCAAATACTTGAGTCTTGACTGATAAAGTGTAATTTTCTGATCGAAAAAATCACCAGCTGAAAAATAAAACTGGGTGTTTTAAAATTCAGTACAAATATTATGCCCCCATTGCCCCTCTTTTAATCAACGATGATTTTTTGAAATCCGTTAGTCATATTTCAAAATACAAAATACCAAATATTTTTAAAGTTTTCTGTGATCAGAGTTGCTGATGTGGTTTACACAATACTTAATTGCCTAAGTCTAAAGAAATAAAAGCGTGCAAGTTTTCGTGAGATTTAATTCAAAAAACTACCCATATAACATTTTTTGCCGGCGTTGTACATTTAATTTACTGGCATTGCCAACACTCTTTAATGGCAAGGCATTGGCAAAAAGGTATCAAAAAGACGCGAAAGTGGGCAACTGGCCGTTATTAGGCCACGTGTTGCAGATAAAGTGATGGCATCCGTCATTAATAAGTTACTGGCAAAAAATGCGTTTAAGATGATGGCATCCATCATTAATAAGTTATTGGCAAAAAGATAACAAAAAGACACGAAAGTGAACAAATGCAGATACTCCCAAGCAGCAAGCTGACGTCTTATTGACGAAAATAGTCGCATTTACTTTTTTTAAAAAGCTAAAATGATACGTTATTTTATTTGAATCTCGAATTATTTTTGTCTAATGGGTACGGTTTAAACGATAAAAAGCGAAGATATTGCAGAAACATAGTAGTTTATTGTCCATTACGCCATCTATCGGTATGTAAAAAAAAAATATTAAATATATGTAATATTTTTTTATTAACGCGTCTTTAAAACTTTTAATAAAGTTTTAAACAAAATGTTTACAGCTCCTAACAGTCTACTTGAATATCTTGCCTTCTCGACTAGCCATCACCAATTAATCACACAACACACACTTATTAGGTAATGAATACATTTAATTATGTGTATTAAAAAACTCTTTTCTTTAAAAAAGAAACTAAAAAGCTAGAAAACTACGTAGAAAACAAATGCACAAAGCGGTCACCTTCGGTCGAAATTAACGTAGCTAATTTTACCATCATTTTATTTTTATTCGCTCCAAAATACATATTAAACATTTTGTTTGACCTAATTTTTATTTGCATGATTTTTAACAATAAAATGTTATGAAAAGGCCATTACCTTTAAATTATGTAAAAATACATAAAATAATGTTGTTTAGCTGCCATTATAAATAAAACAGATCAAAAAAATTGCTTTAATGTTAGTTAAATACCAATGTTAATAATATGGTTTAAAAAGAATGATATGCGTTGAAGGTTTGCCTTCAAAAAATCTAACATTTATTTGCCTGCAACAAAAACGCGTGCTTTATTTAATCAGGATTGGTATGCCGCCATTTTTGTATGCTTGCCGGCAATTCGCCTGCATGTAAAATTTATTGGCAATTAAGTGTTTATTTAGGGTTGACTTTTAGTGCGTATAAGATGTTTGCATAATATTGCCACCAATTGCCAATGCTTTACCATCAATGCCAATATGAAAAATGTACATTGCCGGCAAATAGTGTTTGCTGGGTAACCGCAGTGTAAATTATTTTTTAAGCATCTTACGATGGCTGCAGCTTGAAGGGGGTGCATTTTAGGACAAATGTTTATAGGAAAAAAGTCGTATTTTGGCCTCAAAAATAAGCCCTTAGAATATTTGTCGCGAGTTTTGAAACACCCTGTATTTATTTACCGGTATAAAATTTATTAGCCAGCAAAAATAATCCTTAAAATAAACACTGTTGTACTAAATACGGTTGGCAAATTGTAACACCTGCCCAACAAGGGATAATGTCAAGAACCACCGGCCTGTTAACATCACCCCCGCTTATTCACGCACGCACGTTTTTCCCATTCAAGAGCGCTCTCACAGGGTGAAGTACAAAAATAAAAGGATTGCGCGCGCTCGAACATCAAGTCCGCGCCAATCGAGTTTAAAATCCTACGAGACCGCGATTGTTTACATCAAATCACGTTCGAAATCGCGCGCGTTCACAACACCTCAACCCGGATCATTACTCACGTGATTTCAGTGTTGTTTGCTATTAATTTTACGTGTTTACACGAAAATTTTGGTTTATAAAATAAAACCGTCAAATCTTTTGTGTGTAGCTTTTCCCATTTTTAAAAAAATCTGTTATCATGCCTGCTGACGCAGAATTAAATTCCGTTTTGGTGAGGAGACAAGAGATGAACGACGCTCTTGACAACGGACAAGAAGTCAAGATTAGGTACCGGGTGGTGAATATCTTTACGGAGTTCCATGAATTTACGAGGAAAGAGATAAAGCAGTACGAGGCGACCTTCAGAAAGTAAGTTCTAATCAGAATATAAGTATTTTTGTTGATGTTTGCATGCATTGGCGTAGATAGGATTTAGGTTTGGGGGCTGTCGATAGAAATCGTAATATTTTGCGAAAAAAATAGTGATTATTTATTACCCACCAGACGCAATGCCGATTTTATTGAAATTCGGTATACGGGTAATAATAATAATAAAGAACTCACCTAAATTCACCGTATTTTCCCTTCTTTTTAAACGAAATTCTCAAGTTTTCCGCGAAACTGGCACATATTTGATTTCCACCTCTTAAAAACCCATTTTCTATTTATTTTACTTCTTTTTTCCATCAAATTGCAATGCTTCACTTTCAATCATTTTAATCTTAGTAGCAATGGCTACTGTGATTGAAAGTGAAGCTTTGCTGCTTTATAAAAAAAAGGTAGAATAGATAGATGTCAAATATTGAGTGCCAATTTAGTTCTAAATCAAGAATTGTTTGCAAAAGACGGGAGAAGTATAGTAAAAATAGGGTAAATTTACTTTTCAAGTTTGATGATGGATATCTCGGAAACGAAACATGTCCGACTAAAAATCGTTTTAGATTTGCTATCAGCGCCCCAAAAACCCCCGTATACCAAATTTCATTAAAATCAGCGATGCGTCCGGTTGCAAATAATTACCAAAAAACTGATATTTTTCCAAGTTTCCAAGTGGATTTATTTTCCGAGCCCAAAAGTATTTTTCTCCTTCCAATTTATACACATTGTATGTGTCCCAAATTCGACCCTCTCTGGAATATTGTTCTCATGTCTGGGGAATGGCATCCCCTACAACCCTCAGCATTCTTGATGCCATTCAAAGAAGAGCTGTTCGTCTTATTAATGATCCTTTGCTTACTCAAAGACTTCCTTCTCTTGCCCATCGTCGAGATGTAGGAGATCTATCGCTCTTCTATAGATACTTTTACGGCTTCTGCTCCGACGAATTATTCAGTATAGTCCCTCCTCTTGCAGCTCCCAACAGAGAAACTCGTGGTGCCGCACGTATGCATCCCTATACGGTCCAATTGGACAGGCCCCGAACTTCCCATTTCGTTCGTTCTTTTATCCCTAGAGTTTCTAGACTGTGGAACCTACTGCCAGCGAAGGTCTTTCCTTCTCCCCCAAATCTTCAAGTTTTTAAGTCCCGTGTCAACAAACTTCCTTTTATCTTGCTTAAGACACCCACGGTACGTTAGTATTTAGGCTTTCAGCCTTCGTGGATTGTCCAAAGATAAAAAGAAAAGTATGACTGATTTTTTTCAATAGATTTTTAGTATACAGGGTGTTGGGGAACTCTGGTGCCAAACTTTCATGGTAAAATTTTCCTATTAAAATAGGAAAAAGTTCATTTAAACAGGGGTCTGCAAATTTTTCGTTTTCAAGATACAGGGGAGGGGTAAACTTTTTAAAAAATTTTACAATTTTAATAACATTTATTTTGGTCAAATTTGTTACCTATATAACATTTTTTGCCGTCAAGGCATTGGCAAAAAGGTATCAAAAGGGCATCAAAATGGGCAATTGGCCGTTATTAGGCCACGTGTTGCAGAAAATGTGATGGCATCCATCATTAATAAGTTATGATGAAAAAATGCGTTTAGGATGATGGCATCCATCATTAATAAGTTATGATGAAAAAATGCGTTTAGGATGATGGCATCCATCATTAATAAGTTATGCTGAAAAAAATGCATTTAGGATGATGGCATCCATCATTAAAAGGTTTTAGCAAAAATATGCCTTTTAGATGATGGCATTACATTATTTTTCCTAATGACAATAAAATGCATTTTTACCGTCCAGGGAACTAAAATGTGCATAAATAATGCACATGCATAATGTGTGTTTATGTACAGCATGTCCCATATAAAATTAAATACTATAATTTTGGAAAAACCATAAGAGATACAATAAAAATACTAAAAAAATACATTTCACTGAACAACTTCTGCATTTAACTTTTTCTTGTATCTCTTATGGTTTTCCAGAATTATAGTGATTTAATTTTATATGGGACATCTATACATAAACACACATTATGCATGTGCATTATTTATGCACTTTAGTTCCTGGACGGTAAAATGCATTTTATTGTCATTAGGAAAAAAATAATGTAATGCCATCATCTAAAGGCATATTTTGCCAAAACTACAATGATGGATGCCATCATCTAAATGCATTTTCATCATAACTTATATGATAAATTCCATCACATTTTCTGCAACACGTGGCCTAATAACGGCCAATTGCCCATTTGATGCCCTTTGCCAATAACTTGCCGACAAAAAATGTTATATGGGTAAGTCTAGATATAAACGTTATTTAATTTATAATTTGTTAATGTTATAACATATTTGCTAGTCAGAAATTATAAAAATTTGTTTATAAAACAATTGTCCATATTGGAAATTTGCGTTTTATAAATTTCAATTAAACAAGTAAAAACCCATAAAAACATGTAACTAATTAAAATCTACTTTACACGTTGCCCATTTTAAACTACACCATTCAAGTAGGGGAAAGTGGGGTGGATTTATACAAGGGGTACCTACATACATTGAGTTTATCTAAAGTTAGACACGAAGTAAAATAGTAACGTAAGTGGGTGTGCGCAGTTTTTATGTATGTTTACAGACTAGTGAAGTTTCAGAATTTTCGGTGTGGTAAGATCGAGTGCACAACACGAAACGTGTTTTTGCGTCACGTAAGTATTTTCATAACATAACCTTGGACATATTTTATGGCTATGACCAGTTACTATTTTTTGGATTAATTGTTGCTATTTAATCCTAATTATAATAGTATAAAGGCACTAATTTAATGTGTAAATTAATATAGATGAAGACGGTTTTCCTATTTCAAATTTTTTCATTAATTAGCATGTGATGGGGCAAATTCATACACAAGTATATGGGGCACATTCATACTGTATAAATGTACTCCTGGCCCTTTATGAATATTTTTTTAACTATTATGTTTTGTTACACAGACGATTATAGTTATAAATATTATATAAAGTAGTTTAACTGAAGTAATGGTTTCATTTTTACGGAAAAAATGGTGTGTCTTTGGATGTCAAAGATCAGTTAATTTATCAGACATAGTGATGATATTACCACAGATCTTAGGTCATAATCTGTTAATAACATGGGCATATTAATTTTAGGTTTTGTAAGTTAAGGTATCTTTGTGTTAACCAGAGTTTTTATTTGATATAATTAATAATGTATTTTATTTACATTTTTACATTTTGAGATTGTTAGTTTTAATAAATATAACTGACTAAAATAAAGAATGTTAATAAGTGTCTTTGGTAGATAACCATACATGTAACGTAAAGACCTTTTAATAACACTCTGTTCACCAATCGGTACTTATGTTCATATCACGAAACTATTGCGATGTTAAAATAGGCATTAACAGATTTGGATAAAACCTGTTTTTTAATTTTGAATTTTACTATTTGTTTTGTATGTAGAAAAATGTATTTGTGTTTTTTTATAGTAGTGGTATAAAACCATAACAAACAATAATTATAACGAATTAATAGTGATGTGAAATGTGCCCCTTCGGTTGTATGAATGTACCCCACTAATGGGGTACATTCATACATTTTGCTTATTTTTGTAAAAGTCTTATGGAAACTCGTGCATGTAGATTTTCAATAATATTAAGGTTCTACTACAATATGAAATAGTTAAGCTACTAGTGTGTCATAAATTAAAAGAGATATACCTAAAACACGGCATTCCACAAAGCAAAATATAAAAACTGTATGAAGCCTCCCCACTTTCCCCTACAAGTTACCAACTTTATTTACAAGCAACTAGTCAAAATTTCTTATCATCCTTATCAGTCTGTGTTATTTTAAAAAAAAATTAAACATTCTCTGATAAGGGAATAACTGTTTAACCTCACTGTTAATGTCTTTCACACTTTCAAATATTTTAACTTTGATGCCTACGCGCCTTTTACTGATAATAATTTAATGTAATTCTGATTCCTTTCCCTTTTAATTATTCGTTTTATTAGTAAATTTATAGTTAATTGATTATTATTATGACTTTCTTCTTAAATAATCGGAATGTGGAGTGAAGAAGAAGCTGTAGAAGTTTCCTTATTATCATACTTCTTGTTCTTTTATTTCAATTTGAATAGTTACCTAACTAAAGAATAAAACGTGCATATGTTTTAAACATTGGCTTTGTTTATGTATTTTTTATTGTCTCGCAAATTTATATGAATTTTGGGAATAGTACAGGGTGATTCAAAAATCGATCACAAAACTGAAGGGGGTGATTCTACTTGACAAAATAAGGATAGAGCTTTATATATTTTTTTCAAAATGTCATTCGTTTTCGAGTTACAACCGTAAAGTTCAATTTTTATTTTGGTTTTTTCTCCATATTGCATTTATTTTTAACCAATCCAGTTGATATTTGGCACACACATCCGAGCTTTGCAGATTCTAAAATTTTAAGACAAAAGTACTTTTTTAAATACCGCTAGAGGGCACTTTACCTAAAACTTAAAATTTATTTACATCATAACTTTTTATTTTGACAGATATCGCAAAGCTGTGGGAGCCATTTTATAGACAATCAAAAACTTAAAAAATAAGGTATTCTTTATTAAAGTCGATAAACCTCACCGTTTAGGCACCAATAGACATCAAAGTTTTCATCAATTTCAAATTACCTACATACATACAGGGTGTCCAGTAACTCAACGACAAACTTTGCAGGGCGATTCTACAACAGAAAATAAGAAAAAACTTCATATAAACATATGTCCTAAACGTCTTAGTTTTTGAACTACGGTGTGTTAAATATGTAAAATAAAACTTTTTTTTAATTTTTAACACCCCGTACTTCAAAAACTAATACGTTTAGGACATATGTTCATATGAAGTTTTTTCTTATTTTTTTGTTGTAGAATCGTTTGGTTAAGTTTGTTGGTTGAGTTACTGCTCACCCTGTATGTATGTAGGTAATTTGATTGAAATTGATGAAAACTTTGATGTCTATTGGTGCCTAAACGGTGAGGTTTATCGACTTTAATAAGGAGTACTTTATTTTTATGTATTTGATTGTCTATATAATCTGTTAAAATAAACAAGTTATGATGTAAATAAATTTTAAGTTTTAGGTAAAGTGCCCTCTGGCGGCATTTAAAAAAGAACTTCTATCTTAAAACTTTATAATCTGCAAAGCTTGATTTGTGTGTCAAATATCAACTGGATTGGTTAAAAATAAATGCAATATGGCGAAAAAACCAAAATAAAAATTGAACTTTGACGGCTTGTAACTCGAAAACGAATGACATTTTGAAAAGAATTTATATGAAACTCTACCCTCATTTTTTAAGTAGAATCACCCCCTTCAGTTTAGTGATCGATTTTTGAATCACCCTGTATAAGTCATTCAGGAAACAGAAATATGTAAGTCGTTTGATTAACAACCCTAAAACGGCCGCCAGACTATGCAGCTTGTCATACGGCAGGTTGTATAGAAAGTATTCGTCCATAGGCCATAAATGCATGGAATCCCTTTCACCAATTTGCTATGTACTCTCCTACAATTCACCGCTGCAACGAGCGCACGAACTCGAGCAGAACAAGATCAAGGGCTGCCGCCGGACCACCGCTTCCACCTTTCGTCGGAGGGCGACACCAACAAAGCATATCCTATTGATTGAATATTTTCTATGCTTTTAATTTCCTATCGTCGGCTAGTTTGTTTCCACACCTGTAGAAAGTCGGTGCACAAGGTGCATAGACTTTTGCCTACAGACACATCCAATCTGTAGTACAACATGTTGAACGACAACTCCACCGATTATGCGATTATCGTTTCGAGGGTCGAAACTTTACGTCAGTTGTAACTTCTGTCGTACAACCAGTTTCATAGTCTGAGGGTTGTAAGATACATTTTCAGAATATTGTCGAAATTCAGTGTTCGTCACGTGATCGTGGCGTGATGTCTTCATGCTTTCGCTAGCTGAGTTCGCCTATAACTTTATGTAGTACGTTCAGTTGAGTTTTTGTGTTTTTATCTTTTTATTTTCTTTAAAAGCCACATTAAGTATATATACAAACTTTATTAGTTTCGGAAATATGGCCGCCCCAATTAGCTATTTGGGTAATTTTTAAAGTACCGCTATTTGGTAGTAGGTAAAGAGATTGACTTTATATTCTAGGATTATAAAGTACCTCGTCAGGAGCTTTAAAATGATATACCACAATACCCGCCTTTTCATTTTTTTCTCAAGATGGAGCCCATCCGCCATATACTCACATTAGTCATACCAAAGACAATTGAAGTTTCACTATAGACACCCAGAACAATGCTAAATTTCTGGTCATCAGCTTGGACGCTCCCCATATAACATTTTTTGCCGGAGTTGTACATTTAATTGGCATTGCCAACACTCTTTAATGGCAAGGCATTGGCAAAAAGGTATCAAAGAGACGCGAAAGTGGGCAATTGGCCGTTATAAGCCACGTGTTGTAGATAAAGTGATGGCATCCGTCATTAATAAGTTATTGGCAAAAAATGCGTTTAGGATGATAGCATCCATCATTAATAAGTTATTGGCAAAAAGATAACAAAAAGACGAAAGTAGAATGCAGATACTCCCAAGCAGCAAGCTGACGTCTTATTGACGAAAATTGTCGCATATACTTTTTTAAAAGCTAAAATGATGCGATATTTTATTTGAAAATTAAAATAGGAAAAAACTGCTTACTGCATGCAATTTCCTTGCAATGCAAAGTACCATCTCTCGGAACACTGTCCAACTTGAAGATGCAGATTTTTACACTAGCCGAAGATATTTCTTTCAAAGCTAAGTGAGATCACCTACCGCAGACCGCTCTCGAATTATTTTTGTCTAATGGGTACGGTTTAAACGATAAAAAGCGAAGATATTGCAGAAACGTAGTAGTTTATTGTCCATTACGCCATCTATCGGTAAGTCAAAAAAACTATTAAATATATATAATATTTTTTATTAACACGTCTTTAAAACTTTAAATAAAGTTTTAAACAAAATGTTTACAGCTCCGAACAGTCTACTTGAATATCTTGCCTTCTCGACTAGCCATCACCAATTAATCACACAACACACACTTAATGTTATGAAAAGGCCATTTCCTTTAAATTATGTAAAAAAACATAAAATAATGTTGTTTAGCTGCCATTATAAATAAAACAGATAAAAAAATTGCTTTAATGTTAGTTAAATACCAATGTTAATAATATGGTTTAAAAAGTATGAATATGCGTTGAAGGTTTGCCTTCAAAAATCCAATATTTATTTGCCTGCAACAAAAACGCGTGCTTTATTTAATCAGGATTGGTATGCCGCCATTTTTGTATGCTTGCCGGCAATTCGCCTGCATGTAAAATTTATTGGCAATTAAGTGTTTATTTAGGGTTGACTTTTTAATGCGTATAAGATGTTGGCATAATATTGCCACCAATTGCCAATGCTTAACCATCAATGCCAATATGAAAAATGTACATTGCCGGCAAATAGTGTTTGCTCGGTCGCTTCGTGGAATTTATGAAGCTGGTATCCATCGAGTACACACGTAAACAGTACGTATAATTTGCCGCTTCATAAATTCAGCCAAGCTAGCGTCCAAACTGATGACCAAAAATTTAACATTTGTCTGGGAGTCCATAGTGAAACTACAATTGTCTTTGGTCATACCCAAATTTTATAAAGAAAAAAATTAAGGATAAAAAAGTTGTTGGTGTCAAAACTCAAACAAAAACGTCTATGGACATCTTTAACGGCATGAGCTACCTAAAATCCTATTGAGAACTGATTAAACTAGGTTGTTATCGGTACGACGTGTATGTAGGTACGTTGTGTCAAAACAAAAAAAAACGTCCATGAACACCTTTACCGACATTAATTAGCTAAAATCCGATTCAAAACTAATGAAATTAGGCTGTTATTGTTATATCACTCCGTCAACCAACACCATAAAATTTCAATTGCCGATTTCCTAATTTTAGAAACGGTTTACCCCGCATTGCTAAGTGAAATCAGGGAAATCCATACGGGTCACGTTAAAAATAGCACAAATTAATTTTACTGGAAGTTGGTATATTGATTTTTAAATTAGGAACGAGGAATTTTACGCGAGTCTGTGCAAACTGCATTGTTTTGGTGTTTTGCGTCAAAATCATAATATCGTTTTATTAGCTTTGTTCGCGGGTCTAGTAATGAACCGATTCTGAACCAGAACCGAACTGGTTTAGAATTGTTTTAAAGCGCATGTCTAGTTATTTATTAGTTCGGAATTTTTATTTACCGCGATCGATTTTCTATACAGCTGAGGATGTATTTCTAACCTAGCCTTTTGGTTAGGATTTTTCATGGTTAAATTGATACTACACAAAAATAAATAAATTTAAACAAAAGGTAAATTGTTCTACTGTCGAAAGCCACTCGATGTCTCTCGGCGGAAGACGAGGGATTCCCTGCCTCCTCTCGTTTTTAACATAAGTATGTGTATTTAACTAAAGATAAGAATTCAAACAACAAGAAATGGTAAAATCTTGTAATATTGTCTATATTTTTTAATTAAATCTTTATTTATTTTATTGCATACATTCATTTACGGAATACAATTAAAAATCCTTTGTTTATATACGCTCAGAATCACAAAAATATATTTAAAAAATATCAACAGGTATATTAACCCGCATAAAAAGTGGCAGAAATAAATAAACTGTAATACAACGGTTTATTTCTGTACCACAAAAACAGAAAACAGCTGACCATGTCGACAATGTGCATGAAATTCCGAACTGAACTTTTAGTTCCAACATAAATCCCAGGACTGCTAATCAGGTTACGAACCGGTAACGAACTGATTCCATTGTAACCCGCGAACACAGAACTGTTACTAAAAATTCAGGATTTTACTAACCGCGAACGCTGTTTTTTTCACTGCGCATGCGAATAGTCCCAGAACCGGTTCAGAATCGAACCCACGAACAAAACTATTACTACAAAATTTGCTAAGTCACATTTTGTTACTTTTGAAATAAATGCGTTTTAAAATTAATGGGCCTGCACAAATTAGGAGTTAAATTTAATTATTATATATTTTTACACTACAAAGTATATAGCGGTATTTTGTTATGTGAAAAGTGTGAGACGGGACCCACACCAAATACAGGGTGTTAGAGAATCTTGTTACCAAATTTTAAGGGAAGATTCTACATTAGAAAATATTGAGAAAAGTACATATAAACCTGGCCCAGTTTTTTTGGAAAATAATTTTCAAAAAACTAGAGTCAGCTGTATTTCTTTCATTTAAAAATGTTCTTATAATGAATGAAAAAGGCAGATATATTAAAAGAAATTGAAGATTTGACGATAAAATTTAATTAAGATTATGGAAAAAATACAGATAAAAGATTTGCTTTTGAAACGAATTTTCTAGGGGGGTAAATACAAAAATAAACATTTTTTCAAAAATTAAAAAAATGTATTTTCAAAGTGGTCCACTTAAGGCCAATAGCATTTAAATAAATAGTCCATGAGGTCTGGAGATCTAGGTGGCCAATCTTTTGTAATCAAAATAAAAAAATGAGTTCAAGGCAATATTTTAAATTGATTCTGCATTTTCGGAAAAAACCAAACGGTTATCTTTCTTTCTCACCTTGTTACTTATCTTTGATTTATTAGAAACTGACACTATAGAAATAAAATAGTATTACCACTAAAACTAAACAAGAAAACCAGTAATTGATCATTTATTTTCAGAAAAAATCATGAGGTATGTGGATATTATAAATTCTGAAAAGTACATGCCTAAAATGCAAATACACTTGTGTGATAAATTTATGAGTCATGTCAAATGGGTCATAAAATATGACATATGCAATCATGACTAGTTAGGAAGCAAGGTTGAGGTTGGTTTACAACCAGAAGGACAAAGAACATTGATAAATTAATAATAGAAGATATACACATCACGCTGTGCATGTGCGTGGTTTAATTGATAAAGGTTTTTTTAAGACATTTATTCGTTTGGCATTGATGATTATTAAATAACCATTATTTGCACTATTATGACTATTGTTATTTTAATTCTTGATTTAAATTAATCGAGTGAGTTGATTATACAAGGTGTTCCAAATTCGATAGATAGATAGATAGATAGTTTATATTACCAAAAAGAGTACATTGTCGTACATATGCTGATGCTTTAGCATTGCTATCTCGGTAATTATAAGAGATAGAGAGTTGGTTAAATTGGGGCAAAAAAAAATGCTAAAAAATCTCAGTTTTATCGAAACTTTTCTGAATGCAATAGGTGGTAAGCACCTTAAAGCCGGCTGTCCATGAGAGCGGTTTCCACCCGCGTATTAAAAATACGCGCAGAAAATCCGCTGGCACGTCCATTGTAGCGGAAAATATTAAAGCGTTTTGATTTGAATATGGTGATTTTATGTTAGAATTTTCTTTGGTTAATACTACGGTTGTGAGGATCAATAGATTTTAATCAGCATCTCTCTGTAGGATGGTAAATTTATTGGATAATGGATAATAATAAATCCAGGAAATTAGGCAACTTTGGTTAATAGCTTGTCTTAGTCTTTTATTTACCACATACACCTTTTTGTTACCTATTTACCTTAGAGTACAAGCTAGACGCTCGCCTGCAGTTATTGGCTCACGAACTGTGTGGGACTTGCTAATATTTGACTTAACTTTCTGCAACAATTTGTCAAAATGCTCCTTTGACATTCTTAAATAATTGAAGTATTTTTAATCATCATGTTGTCTTAACTCCTTTAATAAAGTATAATATTGGCTATGAACTTTTCTTTCTAAAAATTTTTTTCTAACCCAAAACCTGTGCCCTCCTTTTTTGTTTTTTGATCGTAATGAAAGTAGGATAATTTTTTTCGCCAAAGTGAGTTCAAGGTTATAGTTCCTGGCTATTAATTTTAAAAAATTGCACAATGTAGTGGAAAACGCAAAAAAGTTAACTTTATCTCAACTTTTTTGCGGATTCGCTTCGAAAATGGCGGGAAAAGCATTTTAAATTTGCACTAACCAATCACAACGTTGAATTATCATCCGCGAGCGGAAAACCGCTCTCTTGGACAGCCGGCTTAAGGGGTGTAAAATTTACTACTAAAACTCCTTCCACTATGTTTTAGTTAATAAAATTATATTAAATTATTTTATGGGTGTATTATAGTTTATTGATTCTCAAAAATGTATTTTCCAATATGGGCGAGGCACTTTGCTATAAATAAGTGCTATCAATATAACTGGGTGGGTATTGGATTTATTTTCTATAAATTATTTAGGCGAAGCAAGATAAACAAGGTTGGTCAGTATTTTTTTATTTGAAAAGAAAATCACGATTTAATGGTTCGAAATATATTTTATTATTTTGTACTTTTTATTATATTATTAAAAATAAAACAACGATATTCTGAATTTTTTGGAGATACGATATAGCCGTTAGGGCGTAGTTCAACCAAAACACAATCATGTTCCTTGTCGCGAAAAAATCATCAAACACTCATCTTTTGCTTATGAGTGGCCAGGTTTTGCAGAGCGGGGGCACATTTAACCTTGTGGGCGTCACATTTGAGAATAACCTTAACTGGCATAAACACATTGTATCTATAGCCACCGCGGCCTCAAAAAGCTTGGATTTCTTTTCCGAGCCAAAAGTATTTTTCCTCTTCCAATTTATACACTTTGTATATGTCGAAAATTCGACCCTCTCTGGAATATTGTTCTCATGTCTGGGGAATGGCATCCCCTACAACCCTCAGCATTCTTGATGCCATTCAAAGAAGGGCTGTTCGTCTTATTAATGATCCTTTACTTACTCAAAGACTTCCTTCACTTGCCCATCGTCGAGCTGTGGGAGATCTATCGCTCTTCTATAGATACTTTACGGCTTCTGCTCCGACGAATTATCCAGTATAGTTCCTCCTCTTGCAGCTCCCAACAGAGAATCTCGTGGTGCCGCGCGTATGCATCCCTATACAGTTCAATTGGACAGGCCCTGAACTTCCCATTTCGTTCGTTCTTTTATACCTAGAGTTTCCGGACTGTGGAACCTACTGCCAGCGGAGGTCTTTCCTTCCCCCAAATCTTCAAGTTTTTAAGTCCCGTGTTAACAAACTTCCTCTTACCCTGCTTAAGACACCCACGGTACGTTAGTATTTAGGCTTTCAGTCTTCGAGGATTGTCCAAAGATAAAAAAAAGTACAAAAAAATCCACTTCTTGGAAAAATTCACCTCCTGTGGTGCCCCCCTACAAAAAATCTTTCCTACGTCAATGTAGGGCACTAAGATTATATCTTGGCATATTTAAAAGGCGAGAAAGTATCTGTAAATTGTTGTAATTTGTCTTTACTTTAAAATGCCATTTGCAATAATGAGGAAGAATTCTCCGACTTCGACCTTTCACTGATTGGATGATCGCTTTTATCTCGCAATTTCCATTATTTATTAATTTATATGCTTTATTTATAAATGTGTAGTTTAATAAAATATGCAAATAACCTTTCCTTTTTGTTTTTTTTTATCTTTGGACAATCCACGAAAGCTGAAAGCCTAAATACTAACATACCGTGGGTGTCTTAAGCAGGGTAAGAGGAAGTTTGTTAACACGGGACTTAAAAACTTGAAGATTTGGGGGGAAAGAAAGACTTCCGCTGGTAGCAGGTTCCATAGTCTAGAAACTCTAGGAATAAAAGAACGAACGAAATGGGAGGTTCGAGGCCTGTCCAATTGAACGGTATAGGGATGCATACGCGCGGCACCACGAGTTTCTCTGTTGGGAGCTGCAAGAGGAGGGACTATACTGGATAATTCGTCGGAGCAGAAGCCGTAAAAGTATCTATAGAAGAGCGATAGATCTCCCACAGCTCAACGATGGGCAAGAGAAGGAAGTCTTTGAGTAAGTAAAGGATCATTTATAAGACGACCAGCCCTTCTTTGAATGGCATCAAGAATGCTGAGGATTGTAGGGGATGCCATTCCCCAGACATGAGAACAATATTCCAGAGAGGGTCGAATTTGGGACACATACAAAGTATATAAATTGGAAGGAGAAAAATACTTTTTGGCTCGGAAAAGAAATCCAAGCTTTTTGAAGCCGCGGTGGCTATAGATACAATGTGTTTATGCCAGTTAAGGTTATTCTCAAATGTGACGCCCACAAGGTTAAATGTGTCCCCGCTCTGCAAAACTTGGCTACTCATAAGCAAAATATGAGTGTTTGATGATTTTTTCGTTTTTGGATGCATTAAATTTTGTTACAAGTATAGAAATCTTTGGAAAACATAAACCTATATCCATTTTTTTTATACGTATCTGTTTATTCCTATTTATAAAATAAAATTTTGATCTTTCTTGTATTGAAATATTACCACTCTTTTGTTCAGAATTTAAAATTTTAGATAATATTTTCAGTAGGTTTTTAATTTTTTTTTTTAAGGAACACCCTGTAGAGTCAGCACACACCCATCTTGCTAGGTCCGTAAAAACAGTATTGTTTTCAACACACTGTACTTACACCTTTAATTAAGATTATAAAATGTCTATGCCACTTTACCGTAATGCACAACAGTCCGTAAAATGCTACATCAAAGGTCAACCTAGTAAAAATCGTGTAATTGGCCTTCTTACTTTTAATACGAAGGAAAACAATTTAACTTTTTACATACTTTTATTTTTTTGGTTTATTGTTACGGTATAAAAATTTATATTATGTAATTTTTTAATGATAAAGTTTTCCTGCCTTTTATTCTCATTTTTTTCGATTACAAAATTCTAAATATGTTATTTAACTTTGGGACATTCAACTTATAAAACTTGCAATACTTATTTAATGATAAATGCCATTATCCTAAACGCATTTTTTTGCCGATAACTTATTAATGATGGATAGCATCATCCTAAACGAATTTTTTCATCATAAATTATTAATGACGGATGCCATCACATTATCTGCAACACGTGACTTAATAACGGCCAATTGCCCACTTTCGTGTCTTTTGATACCTTTTTGCCAATGCCTTGCCATTAAAGAGTGTTGGCAATGCCAATAAATTAAATGTACAACGCCGGCAAAAAACGTTATATGGGTTTGGATTTTTCTGTGGCCTTCTTGCTGGTAAAACTTAATTTAAAAAAATTGCATATACGTTAAATTATCCTCCTAATCGCCCCCTAAAACTGGGTTTCACTTTTGTTTATGACAAACAATAAAATCATACACTGCCTAAAGTAACAGAGTTGTGCAAATCTTCGTTAAATTTGATGCAAAAATGTAGCCACAGTTCAAAAAATTAATTTCTTTTTTACGCAACTTTGGAGGGATGCATTTAAGGACACATGTTTAAAGAAAAAGTTTTATGTAGACCCCAAAATTACACCCTTAAAATAATCGTAGTAACTTTTGAAACTCCCTGTAGTTTCCGTCCATTGTAACATCGGAAATCCTGTAAAAATAATAACTTTGGCTATGGTCTATAAGCATAAAGTGACACATATTTTTATGGCTTAAATTTTTATCTTATTCAAGATAAATTTAATAAACTAAAAGGCGCACACTTCCTTTATTCGAGCAAACTCGGTTATTCAACTAAAAAAATGACGTTAATGACGTTAAAATGCAGCTGGTCAATTTTAAAGGGCATAAGCCGTGTCATATGCATTTCCGGTAATATTACTATATATACAATTTTCCGGACTTATACTATGGGACTATGGGATAGAAATCCATTATTTTGGCCAAATAGCAACTTTGAAATTTTAATGGTTTATGCTGTGTATTTCAAACTAGATACTCCAAACTACATGTACGCAAAATTATAAAGGATATGACGACTTCTATTGGGGTAATAAGAAACTTGAAAATGTATTTTAAGTAAACATAAATATACAACATTTAACCTACTTAGTTTATTATTAGCAGGTCCCCATATTATTAGCCTTGCTTACTAAAAAAAGTAAAAGAGTTTAAATAATAAGAGCTATTGCTGTGTTTCTGATGCAGTCTCGCTACTTTTGTCAAAGATTTTTTTACCTTTTCCTTATCAGTTTTTGTAACTCCTACAATTGCCTTCCTACTTTTTGCTACTTCTGAGTGTAAGGACAGATACAAGATTTTTTTATAATTTACAAGGTTTTCCATTTTAAAATTTAACATGTTTTGTCCTACACTGTATCCTAAAAGATAAAAGCATTCTGATGAAAGATATGGATTCTACAGAATCTACCCTACAAAAACAGTGTTTTTATTTAATTTATACGTTAAAAAATAAAAAAATGGAAAGATGTATATCTATTACGCTTCTAAGAATAATTTAAAATTATTTTTCAGATTTGGATGGTCATATTTCCGAAACTAATTGAGATTTTTATAATTTACAAGGTTTTCCATTTTAAAATTTAACATGTTTTGTCCTACACTGTATATCCTAAAAGATAAAAGCATTCTGATGAAAGATATGGATTCTACAGAATCTACCCTACAAAACAGTGTTTTTATTTAATTTATACGTTAAAAAATAAAAAAATTGAGAAGATGTATCTCTATTACGCTTCTAAGAATAATTTAAAATTATTTTTCAGATTTGGATGGTCATATTTTTTAGTAAAAAGCACCTCATTTTAAGTTATATTGGTAAGTTTCAGAATTTTGACCAAAAAATTAATTTCTATCCCATAGTGCGATGACCAGCTGCATCAACCGGCATATCATAAAAGAAATATAGCAAAGGCGGCCGCGAAGACAAGCATGCCGATTTATTTGCTTTAAACTTTTTGTGATTTTTTTCTTATCAAAGAGCACCGAAATTACATTTTTAAACTGTTCCTTCTATACCTAAGTGTGTATACAGAGTCCGCTAACAAGGTCTGAAGCTCTTTTCATATTTAAGAAAAAGTAACACTTCAGAATTAACATTCTCTTATTGGGACATCTTATTTACTGGTTCATTTTTCTCAGACAACTGAGTTGATTTAATTAATATGACAAATTTGCCATTTTAATTATTAGACGATAGACAAAAAAACGGTAAAGATGGGCCCATATTTAATTCATTTTCAAAGCGATGCAGCCAAGTACACAAAAAATGATAAAGTAAACAAACCTTTTCGAATGCACATAGCCTCGGACAGAGCCTGATAACATATTTTTAGATAAATAATAAAAATACATTGCTAAAACACGTATCACCTACTTACAAAAACATTCTCTTATTTCGCCTCTGTCCTACTATAAAACCGGTGGCACATAGCGTGGTACTAGAAACTCGTCGGGTTAAATATTTTTTGCTGCAATAAATCATTGTTCACAAAAGGGTTTCTTTTACTTTATCATTTTTTGTGTACTTGGCGGCATCGCTTTCAGAATTAATTAAATTTGGACCCATTGTTACCCACGGTCCTATCTACAGTATTTAGACTCCCCAAAGCCTTCGTGGCTGTTAAAAAGACCAGAAATACACGTTCCACGAGATTTCAATTCTCTTGAGATGAAAAAAGCTGACCAAGTGGGAAGTTGGGAATTTCTCCAAATAAACTGTAAAGGGACGCATGAGAATAGCATATTTTGTTCTTGTTGTCCCATTAGGAAATATTGGAGAACAAATTGCACTGATTAATTCTTTAAAACAGAAGAAAAGCTTATTTATATTAAATTTGATGTAGATAAGGTCAATTAAATGTATATTCACTTATTCACATATATTATGGCATTGATATTATAAATATATCTATGTCGTACAAGGCTATAGACTTCATTAAAACCTTCTTTTTAATGCAATTTATTTTTTTCGTTGCTGCAGAAAATAAAATAATAAAATAATTTAATAATTGTGACCCAGCGCCTTCGCCATGTACACAGGATGTTTTTAATTTAAGATTCATGATGGATTTAAAAAAGAAAATTTAAAAATTACTTATGTATTCAAAGTCTTATCTTTTAAGGTACAAGGTAAAGATGGGTCCACATTTAATTCATTCTGAAAGTAATACCGCCAAGTACACAAAAATGATAAAGTAAAGAAACCCTTTTGTAAACAATTATTTATTGCAGCAAAAAATATTCAACCCGACGAGTTTCTAGTACCACGCCACGCGCCACCGGTTTTATAGTAGGACAGAGGCGAAATAAGAGAATGTTTTGTAAGTAGGTGATACGTGTTTTAGCAACGTATTTTTGATATTTATCTAAAAATATGTAATCAGGCTTTGGCGGGGTTTATGTGCATTAGAAAAGATTTGTTTACTTTATCATTTTTTGTGTACTTGGCGGCATCGCTTTCAGAATGAATTAAACATGGAACCATCTATAATAAAGTTTTTTTGAAGCAGGATATGAACTAAAATATGGTATGCCACTTCTTTTTCTGGGAACAAAAAATATTTTTATATTTAAATTTGCTTTTGAGTAAATTTGATCTATTCAATTTTTTCATCCAACGCATGGTTTTCTAGTAAAAAAATAAGGAAGCATTTTTCTGTTGTGCAAAAAGGGGCTTTTCCGATAAAAAATTTAAATTCCTTAGTCCACTAAAATGTTATTTTCTGTCCTGCAATTATTTTAAAAGGTCCTTTTTTTCTACAATTCTAAATATTTCACTCTAATGTTACTTTGTGTCCCACTACTTCTAACTTCTAGTATCTATTTCTTTCCTTCTGATGTTCCACTTTACCGGGAGCCCACCATTTTTCAGGGGCGGCCCGGGCCACTCCTGGCCCCTCCCTGGCGTCGCCACTGTGCTTCTTTAAATATTTTCTATTCTATTCTATTCTATTCTATTATTTTTCTTGGTTTTGGCCCCTTCAGGTCCAATCCACCAGCTCTCCCCTTCCGGACTATGCTTTCCAGGGCTTCGTCAGCGGAAAATCTGGATAATCGAGCTCGTAGCTCCCACAAATACCAAAAAAGAAAACAAAAATAATTCTACAATCGATGCAATGCATAAATTGTCGGCCGTCAAACCAAGAACTGCTACTGGTGTTACGTATAACCTTCACTTTCACTACTGACAGTTCCCATGGCACGCCCACCTATTTCCTGCCATTTGAGAAATACCTCGTGTTTACTACCAAACAGAATATACCATCAGCTTATAGGTATCTTCGCTCACAGCGCTTAGATCCAGAAGAAAGATGCCGTCAATTTAGCGTGAATCTTTTCTTGATCCGCGAAGGTAAAAACGTCCGTACGGCACCTCCAACCGCCACCCCGGGAAGAGCTTTGTAGTCCTCTACGCACGTCCGCACTGTCCGGAGGTCAAACGAAGAGTCCTTTAAATATTTTACCATACTTTTATAACACCTTCTACAAGAAGGTCTTGAAAAAGTTAAGGCATTTAGGAAATACGTTCATATGATTTTTTCCTAGAATGAACTCTATGAACCTATAGCAGGTGCCTCTTTAATAACGAATTTTCTTTACTTTTAAAACACCCTGTATGTTTAAAAATTTTACAGAAAAATAATATACAAGAGCAAAAATAAGTTGTGATTTTTTAAATGTTTTACTTTAAATTTTTTAATTTTACCATATTATTTTTCTTTAGGTAGATATGTTAAAACTGAGGTTGTTAAAACTATAAAATCTAGGCAAACATTTCTATGTTTAAACTGAAGAGCTAATGAATTTTTATTGTTTTCTTTATGTGCTGATAAGTTTTACTAGTTAAGTGTTTAAACACCATAAACACTATTGACGGCCTTTTGAAGAAACACGTGTTGACCCCACGTGTAATGTTTACTTTATTTGGATCATTGTATTTGATTATTTGTGAAATAGTTTAATGTGGTGTGTTCACAAAGCATTAAGTATCAACTGGGTGTTGCTCCGTCGAGCGGGACATAGGGAATCCCATGTAATTTTGAAGTAGTCAAATATTGGCTCCCCTAATTATTTTAGAAAAAATGCTATTGAGGACTTATTGAAGAGCACAGTAAGTTCCACCCAAAATGAAAATTTGAGCATTTTTCAACCAACCAGTAAAGAGTAAACTGCTTAATACTTGAGCAACGTAGTATCTCATTATGCACCCTGTACTCTAGAAATCAACAATAAAAACACCATATCGATTTATTAGTAACAATTTAGATCATTAATTTATAATGTCATTGCCAAACTGAACAATTTTATACGGGAATTTCAAAAAGAATCCTCGCATTTCAGCTAATTCCAACACATGCACTCACAGTTACGCAAGACAATAAAACAATTTTTTTACATTTAGAAGTCAATTTATGACAAAAATATCAGGATTTAATCAAATGCTCAAATATTCCTCCATTAACTGCCAGACCATAACCCAAACGATTATAAAACTCATTTCTTACGTTGGCTAGTTGGTACATCCATATTCTGGCACATTCAGCGGAAATAGCATTTCTTAGCTGGACTAAATTTTCATATTTTTATTGGTAGCTTAGTTTTTAAATGTCCCCATAGAAAAAATCGTTTGGCGAAAGATCACGTCGATTTTCTTCACATTTGCAATTATTGATTACTGTGCCTGTAGTTTCAAATTTTTTATCGTCCGTTCTATTGTCGATTTATATTTTATTATAAACTTCTAATAATACAAGGCGGGTAAGAAGATAGGAGATTTGTAACTTATTTTAGCATTTATCTCTTAGCTCGCGGACTGAGAAGAGCTGAAATTTGTACACTGGGTACAACTTTTCGTGCTCTTTAAAAAACCTAAATATACTTTCTTCTAAAATTATTAGGGGAGCCAATATTGGACCACTTCAAAATTTATATGGGATTCCCTATGTCCCGCTCGACGGAGCAACACCCGGTATAAGTAAACATACAAAATGTAATCAAATCTACACAAAGACCAGGGACATATTTTTAAGGTTAAAAATAAGACTTATTTTCTATAAATGTTCATCAGAGAAATAAAATATTTTTTTATCTCAAACATACGCTCTTTACCTACATAATTTTTGAGTTTTGATTGCTACTTTTTTTTCAAGTTTTCTAAAAGATCGATGCAAAGCTTTAAAAAATAAATAAATAAAGCTGTGCCATTATTACAGTGCAGAATCACAGCCTTAAGTTTTGTGGTCGATTTTTGAGTCACCCTGTATTTGTAGTGAATTTCGAAACACCCTGTATATACCCTAGAACAGGGGTGGAAAAAGGGGATTTATAATTTATAAAATTTAGATTATTTTAACGCATTCCCAAGCAGCAAGCTGACGTCATTATGACGTCATTTTTAAGTCATTTTTGGTAATGGGACGTCATCAGACCAAAATTTTAACGTCATTTTAATGACGTGTTTTTGACGTCGTTGAACTGACGTCTTTTCGACGTCATTTTTCGTCATACTAGCTCATAAATAATCTAATGACGTCATGTAGACTAATAATTTTACAAAATTTAAATAGGAAAAACTCTACCGATAGATGGCGCAATGAACAATAAACTACTACGTTTATTCAACATCTTCTTTTTATCGCCTACACCGTACCGATGAGACCAAAATAGTACGAGACCGGTCTGCGGATGGTCATCTCAATTAGCTTTGAAAGAAATATCTTCGGCTAGTGTAAAAATCTGCATCTCTAGGTTGGACAGTGTCCCCAGAGATGCGACCTTGCAGTGCAAGGAAATTGCAAGCAGTAAGGAGTTTATTCCTATTTCAATTTTCAAATAAAATATCGTATCATTTTAGCTTTAAAAAAGTATATGCGTCAATTTTTCGTCATCTTAAAGACGTCATTAACGGGACGTCTTTTGTCTGTGACTTAGGGGGTCAATTTAACGTCATTTTGTCGTCATTTTATGACGTCTTTGCTGACCAAATGTGACCAAAAATGACTATAAAAGAGACGTCAATAAGACGTCAGCTTGCTGCTTGGGTTACTCGCATATTCTACCAAAAAATGTAGTTTTTTTACAATTTTACAAATCGGCGCACAGGAAGTGATTTAATCTGCGAATCCAATTAAAACAAATTGATTTTAAAGTCAATGTACAACAATTGGTTTTTGCATTCACCGATTCAACGATTATTTGATTAATTTTTTTAATTCAGGAAGTTTACGCATTACATAGTTGTTAGTAAATTTGTCACCACATATTTATCCACGATTAACAATTCAAGGAAAGAAAGTTTACTATAGAACCAAATTTGGTATTTCATGGTAAATAGGTATAATTTATAAATAAATATTATTATAGTAGGTGTTATAGCCCGGTGCGGCCAGATATTTTTTTTTTTCACGTGGAGTAAAGTTTGACCAGAACTAATAATTCCATCATGTAAAAAGCAAAATATATATTTTTCTCCAAACATAATAAACACAAATATTTAGGGATTATAAGTGTAACTATATTGTAGAAATTTTTAAAATATTATTTCTTGCACAGTTGATCCATTGTTACAGGGCCGTATGCAGAAATTGATTTTTCTGGGGGGCAAAAGGCGACAACCAAAAAAAAAAGGTCTCCAGGTAAGTAAACAATGAAGCTTGGGCGTCACCTCCAGCAAACAACCAATCTTTAAGGGGTCTTTTTGGGCTCCTGGAAGGGGGCAATAAGGGGTCTTTTTTGAGCTTCTGTGGGGGAGGGCAATTGCTCCCAAATCCCCCCTCCGTATGGCTCTGCACTGTTAATACAAATAAATTCAAAAACCAAAATACATTATTGCAAATATAATACGTATGCTTATACAGGGTGTTCGAAAAATAGACGGAGATACTATAATGCGCGATTTCTTGTTAAAAAATACGAGAAAACGTTAGATATACAGGGTGATAATTTTTAAAAAATATTAATTTTTATTATTATTTAACAAAAAAATGTACTTGATTCTTTTAAAATGTATTGGCAATTTTATTTGTTGTATTAGGAGATTAATTTAGCCCTAAATATAGATTAAAATTATTGGGTCCAGTGGCTTCCCGGGGCATCTTAATGAATATAATATTGGCAAAAATGTACGCCATTGCCTTTTTGCACCTTTAATATTGTTTGTCTAAAAATACAAATTCTTAATATTTTGTATTTTTTTTCGTATCTCACTTTGTTTTCAAGAAAAAAACATAAAAACGGTTTTATTGCATGCCACTGGACAACATTAATTTATTAATTTTTTCTAAAAATCACAAGTGCCCTGGAAATCACAGAATCAAAATTATCGGGAAGTGTTTTAGTACAACAAAATCTACAACAAATGTTGGAAATTTCCACCATGTCTGTACACCTCACTTTTTTAAAAATGTACCACCCTGTATCTTGAAAACTGTGCATTTTAAGACCCATGTTTATATAAACTTTTTTTTCATATTTTTAAAAAGAAATCGCCCATTATATCTCCGTCTATTTTTCGACCACCCTGTATTTGCCATAATAAGCCAATTATTACTTCTTCTTTCTCTAATACATTATTTTGCAATGCAATTTTTTATACCGAGCGGCATTAGCGAATTTTCATAAATGCACTCGCGCTAACCCCTACATACTAGGGAGAAACAATAAATTAATAATTGTTCGGCCGTTGACATTTTGATTAGCTTTGTTCGCGGGTTTGATTCTGAACCGGTTCTGGGACTATTCGCATGCGCAGTGAATAAAGCAGCGTTCGCGGTTAGTAAAATCCTGAATTTTTAGTAACAGTTCTGTGTTCGCGGGGTACAATGGAATCAGTTCGTTACCGGTTCGTAACCTGATTAGCAGTCCTGGGATTTTGTTGGAACTAAAAGTTCAGTTCGGAATTTCATGCGCATTGTCGACATGGTCAGCTGTTTTCTGTTTTTGTGGTACAGAAATAAACCGTTGTATTACAGTTTATTTGTTTTTGCTACTTTTTATGCGGGTTAATATACCTGTTAAATATTTTTTTATATTTTTGTAATTCTGAGCGTATATAAACAAAGAATTTTTAATTGTATTTAGTATGAATGTATGTATACAATAAAATAAATAAAGATTTAATTAAAAAATATAGACAATATTACAAGATTCTACCATTTCTTGTTGTTTGAATTTTATCTTTAGTTAAATACACATACTTATGTTGAAAACGAGAGGGGGGCAGGGAATCCCTCGTCTTCCGCCGAGAGACCTCGAGTGGCTTTCAACAGCATAACAATTTACCTTTTTGTTTGAATTTAATTTTTTTGTGTAGTATCCAATTTAACCATGAAAAATCCTAACCAAAAGTCTGGGTTAGAATACATCCTCAGCTGTATAGAAAACGTTCGAACTAATAAATAACTAGACATGCGCTTTAAAACAATTCTAAACCAGTTCGGTTCTGGTTCAGAATCGGTTCATTACTAGACCCGCGAACATAGCTAAGTCTTTTAACTTTCTGAAGCGCGCATATGTGCCTCCTTCTTTGATTTTAATGCTCTATTGCATTGCCATACAAGGCATACGGCCGAGTGAATTAGTTTGAGTCAGTATTAAGAAAATATTAGAACCTTATCCTTGTGGTTAGCTCTGTCTGTGAGGCGTTTAGTGACGTCGCAGTATCTTTTTCGCGCCAACATTTTATATTTGAATTTTTAATGATTTTTTACCTACCTACCTTAATTTTTTTAGCCTTACGTATAATATTCTTAATAATGCATATTTCTATAATGATGACATAAAGTTATTAAATAACTATTAACTATATAGGTTGCTCGTGGTTTTAGTGATATATCTACCTGTAATTAAACTAAAATAGTATTAAGTTCATTAAGGAAAAGTTATAGATAAAAAGTTTTTTTTGCGATATATCTGTAATTAGTTTTGAAATAATTTTAATTATTATTATTACTATCGAGTAAATATATTTAATTTCTTTCATAATTACATAGATAATCTAGGTAAGTAGCAAAGGTTGTTATGGCCATACCTACCTGCTAATTAAACATACAGGGTGTCATTTAAAAACTTAGTGTGTGATTGATACTAAAAGGCCGCCTGCAATCGGACTATTCTATACAAAGGCGCCGCTATCCTTTACAGCGACGCACCGATACACTATGGGATAGAAATCCATTATTTTGGCCAAAAAGCAACTTTGAAATTTTAATGGCTCATGCTGTGTATTTCAAAGTAGATACTTCAAACTTCATGTACGCAAAATTATAAAAGGATATGACGCCTTCTATTGGGGTAATAAGAAACTTGAAAATGTATTTTAAGTAAACATAAATATACAACATTTAATCTACTAAGTTTCTTATTAGCTTTGTTTACTAAAAAAATAAAAGAGTTTAAATAATAAGAGCTATTGTTGTGTTTCCGATGCAGTCTCGCGAAGTCTCGCTATTTTTGTCAAAGATTTTTTTACCTTTTTCTTTATTAGTTTATCAGTATATTATATGAGGTAATAATCACCGGACTACTGATTAGAATACTACCGAATGAACCAAACAAGCTGACATTTTAGTTTATTTTGTACAATAAAAAATAATAATGTTAAGGGGGTGTAAATTTATAATAACATATAATAAGTTTTAGGTTTCCAAAAAGCATTTGTAATAATTTATAATATTTTTCCAGTAAAAAGCACCTTATTTTAAGTTAGATTGGTAAGTTTCAGAATTTTGACCAAAAAAATTAATTTATATCCCATAGTGCGATGACCAGCTGCATCAACCGGCATATCATAAAAGAAATATAGCAAAGGCGGCCGCGAAGACCAGCATGCCGATTTATTTGCTTTAAACTTTTTGTGATTTTTTTTCTTATCAAAGAGCACCAAATTTACATTTTTAAACTGTTCCTTCTATACATATCTGCAATAGATATTTTTTCATTTAATACAGAGGTAAAATTAACTGTATTTTATTAAAATGTAGATCTTTACAAAATGACAGCTCATAAATTTTGTCTTTCGCGGTATTTTTAAGATATTAAAAATTTGTCTTTTTCAACAAACTCTTTACATGGATAAATAGTGTGGTTTTTTAATGTTAAACAAAATTTAACATTAATATAAATAATACAACATCCACAATTACTAAATAATATATTAAAACAAAATAAATAATAAATACAAATAAATTTAACCCCAGATAAGAGCTTTTAAATAAAGTTAAAAACTTCATAAAGACAATTCTATAAAGATACTTTATAAAATATACAGGGTGATTCAAAATCGATCACGAAACTTAAGGGGGTGATTCTACTTGACAAAATAAGGGTAGAGCTTCATATATTTTTTTTTCAAAATGTCATTTGTTTTCGAGTTACAAGCCGTTAAAGTTAAATTTTTATTTTGGTTTTTTCGCCATATTGCATTTATTTTTTAACCAATCCAGTTGATATTTGGCACACAAATCGAGCTTTGCAGATTCCAAAATTTTAAGACAAAAGTACTTTTTTTAAATACTGTTTTTTTTTAATATTTAACACACAATAATTTAAAAACTAAGACGTTAGGACATATGTTTATATGAAGTTTTTTCTTCTTTTCTGTTGTAGAATCGCCCCGTAAAGTTTGTCGGTTAAGTTACTGGACACCCTGTATGTATGTAGGTAATTTGATTGAAATTGATGAAAACTTTGATGTCTATTGGTGCCTAAACGGTGAGGTTTATCGACTTTAATAAAGAGTACCTTATTTTTAAGTTTTTGATTGTCTATAAAATGGCGCCCCCAGCTTTGCGATATCTGTCAAAATAAAAAGGTATGATGTAAATAAATTTTAAGTTTTAGGTAAAGTGCCCTCTGGCGGTCTTCAAAAAAAGTACTTTTGTCTTAAAATTTTAGAATCTGCAAAGCTAGATTTGTGTGCCAAATATCAACTGGATTGGTTAAAAAATAAATGCAATATGGCAGAAAAAACCAAAATAAAAATTGAACTTTGACGGCTTGTAACTAGAAAACGAATGACATTTTGCAAAAAATGTATATAAAGCTCTACCCTTATTTTGTCAAGTAGAATCACCTCCTTAAGTTTCGTGATCAATTTTTAAATCACCCTGTATATTTTTTCGTAACCAAATAAATTCTAATCATAAATTGATCCCTATATATATATATATATATATATATATTTAATCATACAGGTTCTATATGTAATAATCTATTTAAAAAGGTTTTGGGACATTCTGAATATTCATAAATTAAAAATACATACACAGTGATGTTAAAGATGGAATATTGTTTTTATATTGTATATTTTACTTTTTGAAAATATATAATATATTAAGAGGGAAACGTAAAGCCTTCAATTTTTAAGTTAATTTTTTTGATTATATTGTAAAGTTGGCTAGAAAACAGAAAAAGAAGAATATTACATCAAATACTGATATATTATGTCTAAATATGAAATATTATGTCATAAAATGACATATCATATCATAATATGATATATTACGTCATATTATGACAAGAAAACTTAGAAAGACGTGCATTACTCCGCGTTATTAGTGATTATTACAATCATTACCTAGTAAAGCTCTAAACAATCTATTAAGCAAACTCTATCAACATCACAGATATATTTTAAAAAGGAAGATAATCATATAACACCACCCTAAAAGCCCGTTTGAAATGGCCCTCGGAACTTGCCGTAAAAACTCGATCATTCTTCCTACTTCCTTTATTTTATGCTTTATTTGTTTTTTGGGAGATTAAATTTAAACAAAATATTATTTGGCTTTTCTCCAGAATAAAATTAAAAGTTTATTTAACATTTTAGCAAATTAAAACTTTATACATTATGAAGAACTATTCTGCTCTTACACAATATAATAAAAGTTATGATTACCTTAAAAGAAGAAAAAAATGAAATATTTAATATTAAGTTACTTACAATACAAAGGTTTCAATCTATAAACAAAGGTTCATTAGCACTGCTTGAAATTATTTTAATTCAATAAAATAAAATCTTAACAAGATGCTTGGAACTGGCCACATGGTTGCGTCTCAAAAACGTGGTAATAGTTTACCAAAAATGTGGTAAACAGTTTATCAGTAAGTTTTTAAGTAAACTGTTTACCACATTTTTGGTAAATTATTTACCACATTTTTGAGACGCAACCATTGGCCCAGTTCCTGTCTGGCGCCTTGTTAAGATTTTATTTTATTGAATTAAAATAATTTCAACCGAATGCTAATAAACCTTTGTTTATATATTGAAACCATTGTATTGTAAGTAACTTAATATTAAATATTTCATTATTTTATTTCTTTTAAAGTAATCATAACTTTTATTATATTGTGTAAGAGCAGAACAGTTCTTCATAATGTATAAAAGTTTTAATTTTCTTAAATGTTAAATAAACTTTTTAATTTTATTCTGGAGAAAAGCCAAATAATATTTTGTTTAAATTTCTACTTCCTTTATACTCAAAAAGAAAATTACATAATTCAAAAGCAAAATTTCCGAGTGCCAATCCAAATGTAGCATAACTATTTGTTTATTCTACTGTACATCTAGAAGTGGGTACAGCCGTTTTCAGAAAAAGCTCCCTGCCATTTTCCATACTATGAAGAAAGTGGAAGTTTTTACTGGTCAAGACTGTACCCCTTTTTAAGAGAGCTAACACGAATTATAACATTTTTAAATTACATAAGGTTTGCTTTATATTTTTAACATTTAGTATGACTTTTTAAAGTTATTTTTTTTACAAAAATATAGTATAACTATAATTTTACAGATGTGCGATTTTTGCTTAAGTATTTTTTTTTTAACTGATTTGCTTATATTACCAATGTAATTATGATACTTTAAATGGTAATTTTCTAGAAACCTGCGGCAACTCCGATTTTAACGAAATTTGGTATACGAGGGTTTTTGGGGCGCTGATCACGAATCTGAAAGAATTTTGTGGCGGAAACGTTTCGTTCTTGAGATATTCATCATCAAAGTTCAAATTTGAACTAAGCTTATTTTTGCTATATTCCCCCTTTTTTTGCACACAATTCTTGATTTAAAGCTAAAGTGTCACAAAATAATTGATTTTCACCTTTTAAAACACAGTTTTTCTACGTTTTTTACATTATTTTTGCATTAAATTGCATGGCTTTTCTTTGATAATGCGGCAACCATACATACACATAGGGCTTCATGGCACACTGGGATTGAAAGTGATTCAAAGTATAGCTATGCAATTTAATGCAAAAATAATGTAAAATACGTAAATAAACAGGGTTTTAAAAGTGAAAATCAAATATTGTGTGCCACTTTAGCTTTAAATCAAGAATTGTGTGCAAAAAGAAGGGGGAATATTGTAAAAATAGGATTAGTTTAAATTTCAAGTCTTAATAATGAATATCTCAAGAACGAAACGTTTCCGCCAAAAATTCTTTTAGATTCGTAATCAGCGCCCCAAAAACCCCCGTATACCAAATTTCGTCAAAATCGGAGTTGCCGCAGGTTTCTAGAAAATTACCCTTTAAATATAAAAAACTAAAAATCTGTGTAACAATTACAGAACATAGTGTTAATAAAAAATGACCATAAAAACTAATTTGAGTGAGTTTTTCCATACTCTCGTTTTAAATACTATTACCAAATTAAATAAAATCATTTGAGAGAATAACAACTCACAAACTTCAGTTTCTTTTTGTTCATACGGTTTTGATTCTAAGCCAAATATTTATTTAAGGCTATAAAAGGTAACTCTTAGGCACAAGCTTTTCTCTACCGATTATGGATGGTGGAGGGGAGGATAACCATCCTGAATGTTTTAAAAAAGTGTCCGTCGAAAGGAGCAACTTAAGGTGGCGCCACAGTAGCCAGAGGAGATTTTTTAACCAATGAGCATGAATTATTAGAGTGAGATACAAAATGAAAAGGACAGATAGATACAAAATAAAAAGGAAAGAAATACCAAAATCCCTCCACTGGCTACTGTGGCGCCATCCCAATTTGCTACATTCCGATAGCCACTTTTCAACTTGTCCGCCATAAAGATGGTTATCCTCCCCTCCACCATCCATACTACTGATGCACTATCTTGCTCACCATCTTTCATAAATAAAAAATATTTACATCTTTATAAATATCCTTAAGTAATTTTATCCATAATTGCGCACTTTTTATAAATAGAACTAGAATTCTTGATTATACAGGGTGATTTTTATTTTATATGAATTAACAGTGACTAATACCAAGGTTAGTTTATATTTATAAGGTTGCGACATATCCTCAACTTTTAGGCGGTTCGAGGTCGGGGACGCAAGGAAGGGCACTTCTAGGAGAAAAGTTGGCAAGACTGGGTAAAATCAAAGCTGATGATCAATCCAGTGGCTTCTAGAATTTGCGCATTTCATTTTGCATTGTTTGGGAAGTGATATTTGTTGAGAGATGTAATTCTAAATGTTTTTTATTTAAAATAAAAGAATTACCAACTTAATAATAATAAAAATTGTTGTGTAAACGGTTGTTCTACTAATACAATAAACTGTATATCTCCGGCACTGAACAACATGGCCGAAAAATGGGAGATGTGACGTCATAACACGTCAAAGTAATATGGCCGAATGTCGCGACCCTATATAGACCCACTTTGGACTAATACTAAAAAATAAAAAAGTATTAAATATTTTTAATTCATGAAATAATTAATTATTTTAAATAAAAAAGAACGTGGATTCTAAGCACAAATAACAGCTTATATTATAAAAAAGGATCGGAAAACATTTTTGTTACAGAATAATCCAGCTGAGTTTCTTATTCATTGTAAAAACTAAGGCAATGACAAGCCATGATAATGGGAGCATTCAGAGTACTCAGCAGCTTAAACCTATTGGTTTAATTTGACAATTTTGACACTTGTGACGTTAAGTGGTAAAGTGGCTGAGTACTTCAATGCGCCCAATGTTTGTTATGTCTATTAGTACTCTCCTATTAGTGTGTGTTCGTATGTGAGATTATTTTTAGGCGATTAAATTGAAATTACGGCATACCAATGAGTGAGCCAGGTTTGCAGAGCGGGGACACATTTAACCTGTAGTGGGGCGTCACATTTGAAAATAACCTTAACTGGCATAAACACATTGTATCTATAGCCACGGCAGTTTGGATTTCTCTTTCGAGCCAAAAAGTATTTTTCCGCTTCTAATTTATACACTTTGTATTTGTCCCAAATTCGACCCTCTCTAGAATATTGTTCTCATGTCTGGGGGAATGGCATCCCCTACAACCCTCAACATTCTTGATGCCATTCAAAGAAAGAGCTGTTCGTCTTATTAATGATCCTTTGCTTACTCAAAGACTTCCTTCTCTTGCCCATCGTCGAGCTGTGGGATATCTATCGCTCTTCTTATGAGATACTTTTATGAAGCTTGCTAGCTTTCGACGAATTATCCAGTATAGTCCCTTCTCTGTGCAGCCCTAACAGGGAAACTCGTGGTGCCGCGCGTGATGCATCCCTATACATTTCAATTGGACAGGCCCTCGAACTTCCCATTCTCGTTCGTTCTTTTATCCCTAGAATTTCTAGACTGTGGAACTCTACTGCCAGCGGAGGTCTTTCCTTCCCCCAAATCTTCAAGTTTTTAAGTCCTATGTTAACAAACTTCCTCTTACCCTGCTTAAGACTACCCACGGTACGTTAATATTTAGGCTTTCAGCCTTCGTGGATGGTCCAAAGATAAAAAAAAATACCAAACTATTTCATACAAAAAACTAACTTTTTTTTCCATTATGAATAATTTATCCTCAGAATTCAAGTTCCTTTTTTATTTAAAATACTTAGTTATCTCCCTAACCTAAAATATGTTATTATCTTACATACAACAGAAGCTTTTCCGGCCTTGGTCTACTGAGGAATCTTGGTTCTTGATTTTGGACCGAGTCAGAATACAACCGTTTACCGACGTTTTCAGATCGATTGCACGAGGCATCTTCAGGGATCAGTGTTCCATTCTCGCAGAGTACTGATTCCTGAAAATGCCTTGTGCAATCGATCGCGAAACGTCGGTAAACGATTTTAATTCGACGCGGCCCAAATCTAAGAACCAAGATTCCCTCATGTTACTATGTTTTTCCATTATCGGTCGCTGTTTGTCCTTAGCAATTATTTCCCAAGTTTATGGATATAAGTTAAAAATCACTCTGTATTATGTAAAAATACAGCAGTGTGTATAAGTCAAATACTTATATACAAGGAACAGTTTAAAAATGTAAATTCGGTGCTCTTTGATAAGAAAAAAAAGTTTAAAGCAAATAAATCAGCATGCTTGTCTTCGCGGCCGCCTTTGCTATATTTCTTTTATGATATGCCGGTTAATGCAGCTGGTCATCGCACTATTGGATAGAAATTAATTTTTTGGTCAAAATTCTGAAATGTACCAATCTAACTTAAATTGAAGTGCTTTTTACTGGAAAAATATTATAAATTATTACAAATGCTTTTGGAAACCTAAAACTTATTATATGTTATTATAAATCTACACCCCACTTAACATTATTATTTTTTATTGTACAAAATAAACTAAAATGTCAGCTTGTTTGATTAATTCGGTAGTATTCTAATCAGTAATCCGATGATTATTATCTCATATGATATACAGGGTACGACAATAGGTATCATTTTTTAAAATGGAATACCCTAAATATTATATCACCACCAAAAAAATCTTTTAAAATGCTTTAAAAAAAATACTACATTTGATGTGTCTATCTCAATTAGTTTCGGAAATATGACCATCCAAATCTGAAAAATAATTTTAAATTATTCTTAGAAGCGTAATAGAGATACATCTTCCCAACTTTTTTTATTTTTTAACGTATAAAATAAATAAAAAAACTGTTTTGTTGGGTAGATTCTGTAGAATCCATATCTTTCATCAGAATGCTTTTATCTTTTAGGATATACAGTGTAGGACAAAACATATTAAATTTTAAAATGAAAAACCTTGTAAATTATAAAAAATCTTGTATCTGTCCTTACACTCAGAAGTAGCAAAAAGTAGGAAGGCAATTGTAAGTACAAAAACTGATAAAGAAAAAGGTAAAAAAATCTTTGACAAAAGTAGCGAGACTTCGAGACTGCATCGGAAACACAACAATAGCTCTTATTATTTAAACTCTTTTACGTTTTTTAGTAAACAAGACTAATAATAAACTAAGGAGATTAAATGTTGTATATTTATGTTTACTAAAAATACATTTTCAAGTTTCTTATTACCCCAATAGAAGTCGTCATATCCTTTTATAATTTTGCGTACATGTAGTTTGGAGTATCTACTTTGAAATACACAGCATGAGCCATTAAAATTTCAAAGTTGCTTTTTGGCCAAAATAATGGATTTCTATCCCATAGTGTATCGGCGCGTCGCTGTAAAGGATAGCGGCGCCTTTGTATAAAATAATCCGATTGCAGGCGGCCTTTTTTATGTTTTTTGGTATTATTTTCAAAGGGTACCGAATTTGCGCTTTTAAAATGTTCTTACTATACCTAAAAGTGTTTTTTGAGTTTGAAAGATTTCTTGGGTGAAATATCTCTTGCTGCATCTTTTCTTTTAAAAAAGAATACAACAACCCTGCAATAATTATAAATACCAATTGAAAAATTCATGTCTGCATTTATTTTATTCTTAAGAATTTTATAAAATAATTAAAACTTGTTTTTAAATTGCAATAAGTTCCATCTGTAAATTTTAAACAAAAAGGTAATTCTCTAGAAACCTGCAGCAACTCCGATTTTGATCGAAATTTGGTATACGGGGGTTTTTGGGGCGCTGATCACGAATCTGAAAGAATTTTTTGGCGGAAACGTTTCGTTCTCGAGATATTCATCATCAGACTTGAAATTTAAACTAATCCTATTTTTACAATATTTCCCTTCTTTGACATAATTCTTGATTTAAAGCTAAAGTGGCACACAATATTTGATTTTCACCTTTAAATACCCCTGTTTTTACGTATTTTACATTATTTTTGCATTAAACTGCATAGCTATACTTTGAATCATTTTAATCCCAGTGTGCCATGAAGCCCTATGTGTATGTATGGTTTGCCGCATTATCAAGAAAAGCCACGCAATTTAATGCAAAAATAATGTAAAAACGTAGAAAAACGGGGTTTTAAAGGTAAAAATCAAATATTTTGTGACACTTTAGCTTTAAATCAAGAAGTTGTGCAAAGAAGGGGAATATAGTGAAAATAAGCTTAGTTTAAATTTGAACTTTGATGATGAATATCTCGAGAACGAAACGTTTCCGCACAAAAAAAAATCTTTGGATTCGTGATCGCGCCCAAACTACTCGTATACCAGATTTCAATTAAAAATCGGGTTGCACGCAGGTTTCTGTGAAAATTACCCAAGTAAAAAAATTAAATAAAGTTGTACAGCAAAAACATTCCACACAAAAAATGTTTTAATACCTCACAAATGCAAAATAAATAATCAATACGAATTTTACTATCAATATCCAGACAACTAATCTTTCATTTTACAAAATATTATCTCAACATCTGTCGAAAATCGTCTAATTTGTAGATACTCGTTGACAGTCGCCCTATGGCGTTTATAAGCGATACTATTTCATTCCTTTGGAGCTGCATCTCTTTTTTATTCAGCAAATTATCGTCTTTATCGTAATCAAACTGTCCGCTGAACAGATTTTTAAAGCTGTTCCCCAAACCTTGCGTTTAGCAACTTCCCCCAAAGCCGACATTTCTCGCACCCCACACAATCCATAATTCTTGTTATATTTCTGAAATGCTGTTTGAATTCGTACTTAAGTTTTCCTGCTTCCTTGCTGCCTCTAAACATGGTTGTTTCATCGAAATGGTCAGGGAATTTTTCATTACGGACAGAAGGTCTTTTCATGGCCATTTTGGTGTCGTAGTCTTCAGAATCATTGCCTGAAAAAATAGTGAAATTTGCTTTTTGTTGTAAAAATAATTTGTATAGAGGACATAATAGCTGTTATGTATCAAGGGCGTTACTAGGGACTATAATGCTCCATCAGGTCGAAATAGACTCGACCTGATGGGCATTATAGTCCAGTAAAAGCCCGTGGTGCATACAATGCTTTATGTTTTACCCAAAAGAGTTTTCAATGACTAATTACATTATTTATTCGCAATATAAAAAAATAAGTTGCACCTGTACCTGTATACGTAAGTAGATAATGACTGGTGTTAAGTTTGACTTTGATGTTTCTATCAGTTAGTCAGTTGGCATTTTTATTTAACGATTTGCTCAAAATGGAAGAAATTCCACAAAATATAAGAGAAAAGGCCATAAAAGCGACCGAAAATCTTTTGCCAGTTAAATCAAGGCAACAGTATGATCGGGAGTATGGCATATTGGTATTTGGAAAGATGCGAACGCAATTCTTCAAATAACCGAAACCGTTTTAATGGCATATTTTCAGGAACTGGTAAGTTATTGATTTTATTTTAATACATATGTTTGTATAAACTTGATCTTTATTGTGAGAGAAATGAAATTGGATAAGCAATAAAATTTCCATATTAGCGCATTAGGGCATTATAAGCGGGCATTATCATAATGCCAGCTTATAATGCCCTAGATGTGATAGCAGGTATTATTGCTACCATAACATATTCCGTTTCTAAGGTATTACAGATCAATAATAGATGGGTAAAACATAAATAACTTTACAATACGCTTTATTTAAAGAACTTAATTAAATATTTCAAGAAGCATTATGGATAGCTTTATGACGTATACACAAGTTAGTCCAATATTTCCTCTAGATTAGGCACTTTCCATTTAAAATAACCAAGAAAATGGTTGTTTCTTGTGGTATATTTATTGTTTGATGTTCAAATGTTGGCTATACTAGGTGGTGCATCACCAGACTATGCCATATTAAATCCCAACAAAAATTTTGATACTTTCAAATATTGGCTTTCCTAATAATTTTACAACAAAGAGTTGTATTAGACTATTTTGAAGTTGTTCATAAGATAGGCTTAAACACTAAATTTCGTTATTATCTAATAAGCCAATTAAATGTTATTTAAGAAAAACTATTTGTAAAATTGTTGATATACTTGATACATACCGTAGTGACACCATTAGTAATGAATAAATAACTACTAGAAAGTAAAATGTCAATTAAAAAATTAATTGGGCATTTTTTTTTTACTGATGGATTCTTTAATATACAGGGTGGCCCACCATATTCGACACGGTCTGTAGCTGGATAACCATGGGGTTTTTAAAAAAGTAAATACTGAAACATATACTAGGTCGGATAAGGCCACAGTATAAAATTATTTTACTCTATACAGGATGTCTCAAAAAGGTGTGACGTATCAAAGTTATATTTTTTAAAATGGAACACCCTATATTTTATGACGGTTTTAGATTCTACATAAAAAAACAATTTAAGTTTGTTAATAGTACCAGTGTCTAATTTTATTCGTTTTTGTGATATTTGATTTTTTTCAAAATGCAGGGGTGCAATTAAATTAATTTTATTTTAACAATATAAACTCCTTAAACTTTTAAATTTGTTACAAGATTAGGAAGAGTCTGCCTTATCATACGTAGGTCATATCGAGATCATAGATTATACAGGGTGATCAAAAAATAATTTCAATTTTTTTAGAAAGTCAAATAGCAATATCTCTCTTATTTTAAATGGAACACCCTATATTTTTTTACACCACATGATGACAAACCAAATGCTCTTTCAAATGGTGTATAGGTTGCCTATACCTATCTTTTATACTTTTTAAGTAAATTCCGTTTTAACATATTTTTATTCCAAATGTCTATTTAAATGTAAGTAGGCTGTGATATAGCTATGCCTATTTACTAAGCCGTTATTGCAAAATGTAAATTTGTTGGAAAAAAGCACAAAATTAAAAGATTTTGTATTATCTGTCACTATTTTTAAAATGAACAGAAAAAAAATCATTAGTTGCTTATAATGCTACTTCCATTAACACTTACTTCAGCTGAATGTGGTAATGATAAAACATGTGTTTTTAAACAATCCTAATAACGCCTCTGGTCAGTTATGACGACATTCTGTGACCTATAACTCGTTTCTTCCATTATCCATAATCACTCATGTCAAATTTTTTAAAGCAACTATTAAGGTTATCAGATGGTTTCTCCTGGAATATTTTTAGGATTAACTCTAGACTAAAGTAAACCATTTTTCACATCCTACCAGTATTATATCATCTTGTTGTAGAAGAAGGGTTTTTATTTAAAATCATCGAAATTTCTTTTAAAATGACTAAAACACTAGTAATCAATAAATGGTCGTTGATATTTTCTTAAGAAAAATATTAATGGCTGCTATGTCATAGCCAACTTTAATTTAAATAAACATTTGGACTAAACATTTGTAAACAGATTTTACTCAAAAGCACAAAAGATAGGTATAGCAACCTATACACCATTTGAAAAGAGTATTTTATTTGTCATCATGTAACGTAAAATAATACAGGGGTGTTCCATTTAAAATAAGAGAGATATTTGATTTTCTGAAAAATTGAAATTGTTTGTTAATCACCCTGTACAAAATTTGATCTTGATTTGACCTACGTATGATATGCCAGACTTTTTCTAAACTTGGTAAATATTTAAAAGTTTAAAGTGTTAAAGTAAAATCAATTTAATCTGCATTTTCCAAAAAAATCAAATATCACAAAAACGAATAAAATTAGACACTGGCAGTACTGTAAACAAATCCTGAGTTATTTTTTTAAAGTAGAACCTAAAAACCGATCATAAAAATGTAGTGACCAGGTCATTTACAAAATACAGCTGTGATAATCACGTCACACTTTTTGATCTGTACTCCCTATGTGGACTAGTAAGATTACCTTGATACTGTGTGTCATATCAGCGACCTGTATATGCTCAGCAGTATTTATAAGTATTTGGTACCACAAGCCCCATGGTTATCCAGCTACATGGCCGTGTCGAGATCGCTTGGTGGGCCACCCTGTATATGTATCAGGTACAAAGCAGTTTAGCAGATGGACGTATCTTAAATGAACAGGTGATATAAGCATAGCATCGAATAATAACCGAATTCAGGGTTTGTGCTTATCCTATGTGCACGCCTCGAAATGGCTTAATACGGTTGTGTTCGTAAAAAATCAGGGGCAGCTAACTCTTTGAAGGTATCGTTTACATGGGAGTTTCTCTCATGGCTGAGTCTGGCGCAGCGCCGTCCTGAGATACTCTACATCATCATAATAAACCACAAAATTTTTGAACCAGATGCTTTTTTTGAAACCTATATTGTCAGAAACTAAAAAACTGTTTCACGTTCGTTAAAGAACCCTGTAGGTTTATGTTTATTTATAAAATAACAGTATAATTCAGCTTTGTACCCTTTTTTTAGTAAATATCTAATCTTGCCCCAAAAAACTGCATGCATATTTATTTTTTTTCCAAATACTTATGATTTGTGTTTCTGATATTTCCTTCATATATTTTTTCAATCTTTAAAACTTATGGGTGAAGCTTATCAAACCTAACGCTATTTCGATTGATCACATCACGATAAAAATACAGGTACAAAACTTAAAAAAAAAAAAAAAATGTTTGTACTTTTAAATAAGCATTCTTATTTTGGAATTATACATAAAATTTCAGATATGGGATGTTCATTACATTCTAAAAACCTTTTTATGTCACACTTGCTGAAGTATTAAAAAGTAAAGGGAGTTTTTAATGGGTCCATTTTCACATTTTTGTAGTTTTTGGGTTCCCTGTACAAGACAAAACATATTTCTCAACGTAAATCTTGTTTTTTCTAAGAAGCAAAAAGCATTTGTCACGCTTACAACTTTTCTTTAACATTAAAATCTTTGGTCCAATTTGTGCTATTTTAGAGTCCTTTTGTGGACATACTGTATATTTACTTACTTGTTGAATCAAAATATGAGCTCTATTTAGCAAGCGTCACCCATAAGATTTAAAGAATGGCAAAAAATATAAAATATAAATAACCCAAATCATAAGCAATTGAAAATATTTCAGAAATAACAATAAAAACCTTGAAAGAAACTAAATCATGCTTGGGCGCACTTGTACTGGGACTACGACTTGATATATACCAAGAAAAAAATATAAGTTATCTTGTATGTGTATACTACATAAAAAATAAATAATGGTTTAAAAACAAACCTAAAACACGCGCTTTTTATATGCAACCGAACTAAAAATTGGAGAAGGAAATAATTTTCATTACAGAAGAGTTTGTATTACAGTAATAGAAGGTCAAACAATGAATCATAATTATATACCTCAAAATAAATTATAATAAAATTTAAGATTATAACAGAATAATTCACTTCAAGAATAAAAGCGTAGGGTGCTTAATATATTAAATGTTATAATTATTTCATTTGTAAAAATATCTATGAGGAAAGAGTTATGAAAAAATAGTAAAATACACCCCACGCTTACTTACTGAAGTGAATTATTCTGTTATTATCTTAAATTTTATTATAATTCTATTTTTGAGGTATATAATTATGATTCATTGTTTGACTCTTTATTACTGTGGCACAAACTGTAATGAAAATTATTTTCTAATTTCTTCACTCGGTTGCATATAAAGCATGCTTTTGGTTTTTAAACTTGTATTTATTTTCATTTTTAGTTCGATATATCAATTAGTTTTCTGCGGACATGTGATATTGAAATGTTTCACGAACTATTTCGTAATCATAATCATTTCATATTAAAGCTTCACTGTTGCATGGGGTTTCAAGAACGCAACTACTCCGAACAAGTTTCTGTCAGCCTTATGCTGAGAGTACGTCCGAAACTGCACGCATGCACAGATCGCGCACTAGCTCTTTCTCTGTTACTCTCCTACAGAAAATCTATAAAGGAATTTATTTATCCTGGCGATCCTAATCAGGATAACGGGATACTGTTTGCAGATTATTGCATTGTCATGGGTCCTTGATACGTGTGCAAAGTTTCAAAGAAATCAAATCGCTGGAAGTTGGTGAAAATTAAGCTTTAAAGATTCCGTTACAACACGAAGAATACAAACCACAAGCTAATAAAAGCGCAGTTAGCAAAAAGCTGACAACAAAACCTATAAAATGAGCGTTCTGCAAATATTTTCAAGAACATTTTATAGAGTCGATATGATTTTTTAAACAAACTTTTGTCAATTTGCCCCTATTTTTCTTTTGTGCTACAGTTAATTTTATAATCTCATTTTATTAATAAAAATAATCTACAGTGTTATCTAATCCTCTTCTATATGAAAAACAAACAAAAACATACCAGGACAAAAATTCATTATGCAGTGTACAATGTAATAAATATAAACAATATATCATTTCATAATAAATAAAAAGTTATACAATTGATAAAATGACAAAATAATACTTTAAAAGATTAGATCTATACAATAGCAAATATTAAGCAATTATGAAGTAATAAATATGTCATTAACCTATCAAATTAATACCAGATCAAAGAAAATTAATACCTGTATAATATTCTTGCCTTTCCAAATAGGGTGCTGCTTTAGCTATAGCCCTCATCTCGATTAAATAAATAAAATACAAGTTTCTCAGCCAATTCGGACCTTCTCCATTGGTCGTCTCTGGAGAAAATCTTCTTATAAATTCTTCTAGATTCGGCCCCCATTCTCCTTTGGGATCTTTCAGTGACAATCCGTTTTTATTTGACAACAAATAGTTTGCCGATAGATGAATGTTAATACTTGCATGCAAGCCGGAAATAGCTCTATAAAAAGCTCTTTCTTCCAAACACATGTTGTTGAGCTTTGCGCTTTGGATATACAGGTTGAAACTGAAGCTTTTTTAGGTCTAAAGCAGTTTTCCAGGTAGATCGAATGCCAAATGCGCCGTGCTGACTCTCCAGCATACCCAGTGAACCTCTCAGGATTCAAAGAAGGTCTACATACTCTGCATCTTCACCCTGATCATCGTGCACGCAGAAATTATCTTGTGCATTGTCATGAGCCGCCCACATCTCCATGTCATGCTGTGCTTTCTCACTGAGAGTCTTGTTTAAGTAATCGAGTTCTATGTGATGTTCGTTACAGTCTTTCTCAGCATTTTCTGTGTATTTATTATGGTTAGCAGCTCTTCTTTCCCCCTTAAGTCCTATGGGAATCTCGTTTTCCTCACAGGACTCCACATGACAGTACCGCATAGCCACAGCGGCTGTCGTCGGTCCAAAAGGGGCATGGTCGCTTTAAATTTACCTTGAAAAACCTGAAGTAGTCCTTTACAAGTAAACTTCTTAATCTTGGGTAGATTTTAACGTTGTTATAGCTGTCGACTGTGTCGATATTGCAAGAACATTCATCGATTTTTCCTTCTAACTGACAAAAACATTCGTCGGATTCGTGTTTCTGGGGCAAATTGAAAAAACCGAAACACTGATTAAGTATCGCTGCACAGAGCATGAATTTTAACATGTTTACGCAAAACATTTCGACCGAATAACAGTTTCATTGCGATATGAGAAATTTTTACCGGTAATTTTCACTTATCCATTCCGGATCACGCAAAATGTGGTAATTTCTGACGAACTGGCGGAGACCACGTAAACAATCGATGAAAACAGCTGTAAGTTGTCAAAACTTCGGAGGAAATCGACACTTGTCGCATACATATTCGTTTTACGAGGAAACTTGCACGGATCACTAAAAACCTATGTCTCATCGTGTTCCTCCTATGTCGATTATTGCCGTTGTCTTTTTTTTCTTCCTAGGTGTGAATCAGTTTGCGTGGACATGCATGATAAAAGCCACGCGCGAAATTAAAATCAGCGAGGTATCTAGGTTTCATCACTGGTTTCATCTACATTGTTTTCTCCTCACAAAAATATATGTAATTAATAGGACCGTTATTCACAGGATATCTCGTTCTATTACGTTGCGTATGTGCACAAATAATACCGGGTAATCTATCGGACGTGCAAAAGATCACGTCATTTATCTGTGGAAGTACAAAGGCGGATGGTTGAAATGTATTTAATTTCAAGTATTTAATAGTAATTAGTCATTCGATCTTGTAAATTGTGGGCAGACCGCTAGAGAGAGAGATAATAATTTAAAAATAAAATAGTTTTATTTATCTACTTTTACTTACTGACTTAACTAGAAAATATTGAATAATTTATTTATAAATATTTTATAATCCTCCACTCATTTTGTCAAGAATACTTTAACAAAAACATTTTATTACGAGGGAGATTGTAAAAGTATTAATTTATTTATTTTATTTTTTTGCAGGTTTAACACCAACAAAGATGGATTTCTCAGTCTTGATGAGCTCAAACGTATGATGGAGGTTCTTGGAGCGCCGCAAACTCACATTGGACTTAAAGGAATGATTAAGGAGGTTTGTATGTGTACTGTATTTAATCAAAAATGAAGTTTAGTCGTTGAGAGCCAGAGCAGACCATCCTACAATTCAAAAAAATGTACTTTAACGCGTATTTTCAATAGTATAAAACCTATTTATCAGAGTGTTACAGACTTTCAAAAAGAAGAAAGAATCTTAGAGCGTTGGGATTATTTAATTTCTTTAAATAATGTACCTTAATTTTCCAAGTTCTTTCATTACTTTCGAAGGTTTCGAAAACGCCCGAATTATCCATATTGAGGACTTTTATGCCATCCTGTACTATGGAATTTTCGCGATATTGCTCCAAATTCTAGATCATTCTTCACTCTTCCACATTACTAAAAAAGGCGACACAAAACCTTCGAAGGATTAGTATAGATTCGACTATTGTGCTGTAAACGTCGAGACATTGACAACTTAAGATTTTGTCGTTGTAACCATAGTTACGTTTCATTGTTAATAAAGGTATAAAAACGAAGGTACGTGTTTTTATACGAGGTGATTCGGAACAAGAGCTAAAGTGGACTTGGTAAGCTACCACTATTCCTATACCGGGTGTTGCTCCGTCGAGCGGGACATAGGGAATCCCATATAAATTTTGAAGTGGTCCAATATTGGCTCCCCTAATTATTTTAGAAGAAAATATAATTAGGATTTTTAAAGAGCACGAAAAGTTGTACCCAGTGTACAAATTTCAGCTCTTCTCAGTCCAGCGATCTAAGAGATAAATGCTAAAATAAGTTACGAATCTCCTATCTTCTTACCTGCCTTGTATTATTAGAAGTTTATAATAAAATACTAGAAAATTATTTAACCTCTTACTCTCAAGTTGTCAGATCAATGTCACATCATTCTTAAATAATGAACTACTTAAATCAAGAAAAAATCACTCGCATTATCAATTTGGTTTACCCAATAGACCAGTACCAAGTAAATCGTCAATAGAACGGACGATACAAAATTTGAAACTACAGGCACAGTAAGTCAATAATTGCAAATGTCAAGAAATATCGACGTGATTTAATCAAATGCTCAAATTATTCTTCCATTGGGACATTCAAACACTAAGCTACCAATAATAAAATATGCAAATCTTACGTTCAGCTAAGGAATGCTATTTCCGCTGAATGTGCCAGAATATCGATGTATCCGAACTAGCCAATCGTTAACTGAAATGAGTTTTCATAATCGTTTGGGTTATTGTCCGCGCAGTTAGATGGAAGAATATTTGAGCATTTGATTAAATCCTGATATTTTTGTCATAAATTGCATTTATTCTATAACTGTAGAAAAATTTGTTTTATTGTCTTGCATTAACTGTGAGTGCAGGCCTGTTTTGAAAATAGGCTGCAAACATATCCGCTACTCTGCGATGACTATTTCCCTGGTAAAATCCCGTATAAATAGTGATTTTCAGTTTTGAGCAGTGACATTATAAATTAATGATCTAACATTGATCACTAATAAAGTCAGATAATTGTGTAGTATTTAATTATTGATTTCTAGAGATTACAGAGTGCAGGTAATGAGAGATACGACGATTGCGTAACGTATTTTAGCAGTTTACTCTTTAACTGGTTAGCTGGGAAAATGCTCAAATTTTCATTTTGGGTGGAACTTACTGTGCTCTCTCAATAAATCCCTAATAGCATTTTTTTCTAAAATAATTAGGTGAGCCAATATTTGACTACTTCAAAATTTACATGGGATTCCCTATGTCCCGCTCGACGGAGCAACACTTGGTTATATATATGGAGCAACACCCGGTGTATAATAATTCTAAGCCAACTTTGGCTCTAATAAATAGGTTTTATATGCCATTAAAAATGCTCGTTAAATTACATTTTTCGAATTGTGAGATGATCGCTCTGACTCTAAACCTTAGTTTTCCTAGCTTTATAATATTACAAGAAAAATACTATTAATTCATACTTTTATTACAAAGTGATGAGGGCAACATTAGAAGCATAAAAAAAAAATCCAATCATATATAATAGTTATTTATTAGATAAGTGAGTTATATAACATATAAGTCACGCAAGGAAAAAGTTTAACTCTCGAGCGAAGGGGCGGGAGGTAATTTTCTTAAGTGACTTATGTGTAACTAACTCACGTGTCTATATAATTATTTTCTCAACACCTTTGTATAATTGAATGAGCGAAAATAATAACTCACGTCATCCATCATTTTCTTGTCAACATCTACGTAATAAATAAAATATAATTTTGAAGAGCAAAAAACACTCCCTCACCTTCGTTTCTTTCAAATCTACGTAATAAATAAAATTCGAAATCATCTACAACATTAATTTCTCATATTTTGCCAGCCGCCATAAAGTACGTCTGTCACAGCCCCCTAAAGACGCCGCCACAGGACTTACAGCCTACTAACCTTGTTGGTGAAGGCGCCACTGCAAAGTGATGACGTTGGCAAAACATTAGAAGCGATTTCTGAAAAGTGTTGGATAAAATTTTGTATTGAACAGGTGAGTTAATACATATAATTTCGCCGAAAATATAGAAATATTTATTTCATTTTTAGGTTGATGAAGACAATGACGGACGTCTATCTTTTCACGAATTTATGCTGGTGTTCCGCAAAGCACGAGCTGGAGAACTAGACGAAGATTCGGGATTGGGGCAACTGGCACGACTGGCGGAAATCGACGTTGAAAAAGTAGGAGTAAATGGAGCCAAGGAATTCTTTGAAGCTAAGGTATATTATTTTTGAGTTAACTTATCTTAAATACAGCTAGCAGTCGTTCTTTGAATTTAACCTGTATAATTTTAACAAAAATATTTTTTTGTTGAGCAAACCCTTATTGTTAGAAATCACTCTAAAATGTTCAAACCACTAATTTCTTCATGGAGTGAAATAAGTTTTGTTTTGTTTCGCTCCATAAGAGATGATTCAACAAAGATTTTTAATTTCCAGCTAGGTATAACAAATTCACTTTTTGGTAACCAAAAAATAATGTGTTCACTTTTTGGTGCCCAAATAATGTCCCTGTCGAAAAAATCAATACACTATATACATACACAACTACATACTAACCAGAACCGATAGAAACCAATAGAATCTGCGAATAAAGCACAATAGGAACTCTTTTGTTTGACCTCCGGACAGTGCGGACGTGCGTAGAGGACTACAAAGTTCTTCCCGGAGTGGCGGATAGAGGTGCCGTACGAACGTTTTTACCTTCGGGGATCAAGAAAAGATTCACGCTAAATTGACGGCATCTTTCTTCTGGATCTAAGCGCTGTGAGCGAAGATTCCTATAAGCTGATGGTATCCTGTTTGGTGGTGAACACGAGGTATTTCTCAAATGGCGGGAAATGGATGGGCGTGCCATGGGAACTGTCAGTGGTGAAAGTGAAGGTTATACGTAACACCAGTAGCAGATCTTGGTTTGACAGCCGACAATTTATGCATTGCATCGATTGTTGAATTATTTCTTTTCTTTTTGGAATTTCTGGGAGCTACGAGCTCGATTATCCAGATTTTCCGCCGACGAAGCCCTGGAAAGCATAGTCCAGAAGGGGGAGAATGGTGGATTGGACCTGAAAGCACCAAAACCAAGAAAAAATAGAGAGAGAGAGAGAGAGAAAGCACAATAGAAACCGCGGTTTCTATCGTGATCTATTGTGATTTTGTCGCAGATTCTATAATAGTTTTCTATCAGTCTATAAGATTGTATTGGTTTTTCGACAGGGGTGTTCACTATTCATGAAAAAAAATGAACACGTTGTTTGGTCGTCGAAAAAGTAATTACGTTGTTTGGTCACCAAAAAGTGAACACGTTATTTGGAAGTTAAAAATCTTTAATCAACCGGAAAAAGTGTTTTTATTTCCTTCTACATGTCTAAAAGTAATCTTTCTTTTTTAGATTCACGAACTAGCCAAAAAAGTAAATTTGAAGAAGAAATTCGTGAAGAGCAAGACGAAAGAAAAAGAATGGAAGAAGAAAAGGCATTAAGACGGCAACAATTTTTGGAAAAAGCTTCTGTTTTTAAATGTGTTTAAAATAATATGTATATATTTATTACGTTGCATTGCTTCGTATTTTTAATTTTTGACTGACTTCATTGGACCTGTATAAATCATATTGATTCTGTTTTTTTACACTGTCGATTTTGCAGGGTGATAGTGCTTCTGTTTTATATTTTATGAATTATAAGGGCTAAAATTTTTGCCAAGTTTAAAATTAATGCTTAAAATAATTGTCTTGGTTAGTTATTATGAAAAGACCACCATTCACTCGTAAAAGAAAGAAAAGTATAGCTTTATGTGTAAAATAATTATTTTTAAGTTTTAAGTATTTCTAGACTTAAGTTTTATTTTTAAAGTGCAAAATAGATTATTTACTTTGGTATATGTGATAGATCATTTTGTAGTGTGTTATATATTAATAAAAAGAGTTTATTTAGTAATTTATGTGTTTTGTTTTAGTTTGTTACAATATTTTTGCTGAACCGAACTATTAAATATTTAAATTTAAATAAACTGTCCGGCAGGAGTGCCGGTAACGTCATTTTCTACGTTACCAATCAAAACAAAAACATAACCTAACAAGTCTTGTCACTTTGACGTTTAATTTGGGTTGTGGCTACAGCACCTAGTAATCGGGGAAAATTTATTGCTCATTTCTCAAAGCAAAAAACTAGCAAAATTTGCAAATAAGATGACTCTTTTTAAAGGAAAATAAATACCTAGAAAATAGGAACAATAGAACACTGACTAAATTTAATAAAATTGCTGACAGTTTGTATAACTACTCATGAAAATTAAAATATTGACTCACGATATGCGAATATTTAAGCACTACCTCACTGATTTGCTTTGGATGATGTGGAAGTGATCAAAAAAATAGTTTTATTTTCAATTAAAACAAAGGGAAAAGAAAAGTCTCACCATGGTAGACCTGAAGAAAGATTTAGACGAGTACCTTCTTTTACAAAGTGACCAGAAAAAGAATTTTAAATTGACAATACCCGCAATACCATTACAAAAACCTAATATCACAAATTGGTTTAAAAAGAACAGCCCCCGAAGATGAAACTTGGTTCCAGGAGACAAAAAAACAGTGTTGTCCTAGTTTAGTAAGTTAAATACTATTTAAAAGTGTTTAAACAATACTGTTACGTGTCTTGTAGAGACCTAGTCTAATTACAAATCTCTTAATTTTTTTATTTGATTTTAGTCGAGATTCCAGAGAATCGTACTCTTTGCCATATGTATAGGAATGGGAATATTATGCTTTTCAATATCGTTAATGTATATTCCAGTATTACTTTTTAAAGCAAGAAAGTTTGCTCTACTTTTTACATTAGGAAGTTTATTCTTTGTTATAAGGTTTGTAATAAAGTGGGGTTCAGCCAAATCAAAAGCTTCATAGGCAATGGGTGAAAAGGAGATGGTCTAACTAAAAGGTAGAGATTAGACATAGTAATACATTGATCCTACTTTGTTACTTTACTTGCCTCCCAACCTTTTGATTTGGCTAAACATGTATGGTATATTACAAAATATTGTGTGTATATTTTGCAAAGAAACATGCTTTTTGTTGAAACAAAGATTATTAATAATATTTTTTTAGTTTCTTCTTTCTATGGGGCCCAATGGCTTACCTTAAACACATGTTCTCTCGAGACCGAATAGTACTTACATTAACGTATGGAGGGACTTTATTTGCAACCCTGTATTGTGCTCTACATCTACAGAGTACTCCATTTACAGTACTGTTTGCGGTAGGCCAAATAGTTTCTTTATTATGGACTGTGGTGTCAAATATTCCTGGGGGAACTACAGGCTTATCATTCTTTTCCCAAATGTTTAAAAGGTCCGTTAGTGGAGGAAGTACTTTACCAATCTAAATTGTATTATTAGAAGAGAAGGTGATTTATTTTTTAAGACTTGTTATTTGGTATTAAGTTTTATTTAATTGTACATATTTTTGTAAATAAAATTAATGAACATTCTGAAAAATTTTGTTTTTTCCTAAAAGATACAAAGTATCTAAAAGGTTTATACTAAGTGATACCACAAATTCCCTTGGGTTAAAATGCAACTATCTACCTTATTATTTGCAAGATACATGGTGTCAAAGGTTTCATTTTATTTGGGATAATTTTAAATACAGGGTGATTCAAAAATCGATCACAAAACTTAAGGAGGTGATTCTACTTGACACAAATAAGGGTAGAGCTTCATATAATTTTTTCAAAATGTCATTTGTTATCGAGTTACAAAGCCGTCAAAGTTCAATTTTTATTTTAGCTTTTTCGCCATATTGCATTTATCTTCTAACCAATCCAGTTGATATTTAGCACACAAATCGAGACTTGCAGATTCTAAAATTTCTAAGACAAAAGTACTTTTTTTTAAAATACTCATGCGTTTATCTTTAAATTATATTAACCACCATAGTTTAAAAACTAAGACGTTTAGGACATATGTTTATACAAAGTTTTTTCTTATTTTCTGTTGTAGAATCGCTCTGTTAAGTTTGTCGGTTGAGTTACTGGACACCCTGTATGTATGTAGGTAATTTGATTGAAATTGATGAAAACTTTGATGTCTATTGGTGCCTAAACGGTGAGGTTTATCGACTTTAATAAAGAGTACCTTATTTTTTAAGTTTTTGATTGTCTATAAAATGGCGCCCCAGCTTTGCGATATCTGTCAAAATAAAAGTTATGATGTAAATAAATTTTAAGTTTTAGGTAAAGTGCCCTCTGGCGGTATTTAAAAAAGTACTTTTGTCTTAAAATTTTAGAATCTGCAAAGCTCGATTTGTGTGCCAAATATCAACTGGATTGGTTAAAAATAAATGCAATATGGCGAAAATACCAAAATAAAATTGAACTTTGACGGCTTGTAACTCGAAAACGAATGACATTTTGAAATAAATTTATATGAAGCTCTACCCTTATTTTGTCAAGTAGAATTACCACCTTAAGTTTCGTGATCGATTTTTGAATCACCCTGTATATTTTTTCACAAACTGTTAAGCCGGCTGTCCATGAGAGCGGTTTTCCGCTCGCGGATGATAAATTCAGCGTTGTGATTGGTTACTGCAAATTTAAAATGCTTTTCCCGCCAATCACAACGCTGAATTATCATCCGCAAGCGGAAAACCGCTCTTATGGACAGCCGGCTTTAGAGGGTTTTTCAGAGTGGGGACTTTAAACCTGCTCACATTTTTGTGGTAAAATGTAGAGGGAGCCACTTGCAATCCATGACTGCAAGTGAATCCCTCTATATTTTACAACAAAAACGTGAGCAATTTTTAGACTATGTGTGTGAAATGTTAACATATAAAACAGGATAATAGATACTCAAGTATTTATTTATAATAAACAAAACCTAAAAGATAAAAATAAGTTAAAAACTATACATGTAAAAAAATATGAGCAAACTACATTAACATTTAAAAAATTGTAATGCAATTAAAATTGTATTTAGGCACTTTTAAAGACCTAGTATTTAAGTAAAATATTAAGTACTAATAGGTATTTCTCTTAACCTAGTAAGGTAACTATCTAATTAAAAATATAAAACAATATCACAAGTCACAATTGCTGCAAGAAATGAATTAGGCAAAATATACATGTAGGCCATAGTGTTTGAAGCATGCTTTTCTATAACTTTTATGATAAAACCAATAAACACATGGACTTTATGATAAGAACACTTTAAAAACTCTTTTAGGGGTTTCCTTTTGAAGAGTCTACCACGAAAATTCATACCGCCATATATGCAAGCGGCGCTTAACCCAGCCTGTCAATGTCAAATGTTTCGGGTGTCGGACTGGGCGAATGCGGCACTTTTTTGTCGGACAAGTTAACCACAATGTTTCACATGCAATTTTTAAACGTTGCGTCAAAAATTGTAAAGGTTACAGTAACGTAACCCTGCTAAACCGATATCCGAAACATGTGTTTAAATTAAAGAAATAGACATAATCTTAAAAAGAGTTTTAATATGCTGCAGATACTATGGCATACACTCTATCAAGCAGAGTGTTTACTAAATCGACATAGTCCGAACAATGGATTTAAAAATCACCATAACAGGTCGCAAACAGTTTAGGAACACTTATAGATGGAAGAAAGTACATTTCTTGGGTTCTGGTTTTTCTGCACCTTTAGCTGCCGTAACAACGTTTAATGCACGTTTTTACTTGTCAAAGACCAAAGACAAATGATCTGAACTGTGTCGATTGAGTAGCCGCCCCGCTTTACCTTTTTATATTTGTTACGACTATATTTACATTGTTCTTTTCACCGTTGTATTTTAAAATGACATTTTAAAACCTAACTAAAATTAATAATAATAATAATCATTTGTAAGAAACTATACATACTCACACATATATCTGTCAAAGCTTCATTATTCAATGTTTATAAATAAAAAGTAGTTTTTAGACTGGAACGCCCTGTATAATATATAAAGTATGAATTATAGCTCTCTTTTAGGAAGTATGTATATCATAGATTTTAATGTCATGATTAAATTAAATTTAAAATATGATTATAGGTAGATACCACAAAAAATACTTCAAAAGGAACATTAAAATTATTCTGCTGTCAAAATACTGTAATTTTTAAGACTGTGAGACTGTCATATTTATAAAACATTTGAAAAAAACCCATGGCACTTCACAAAAGTAAACTTTGACAGAGATGAGAATACAGTGTGGTCCATTATGTGTGCAACAAATGGAAAGTATTTTTATTTGCAAATTCTCAGAAAATTTTATTTTTTATAAAAGTTAAAGAATTTACAGGGTCAGTCAAATATTTTGAAAACAGTTTCAGACTACAGAGTGTACCAAATTCATAAGAAAGACCACTGATATTTCAAAAACCGTTAGGGATACAAAACCGGTTAAATTAGGGCAAAGTTTTGTAATTAAAGCTTTAAAATAAATTGTTTTAAAATTTGTAAAAAGTTCCGAAAATATTCGGAGATAACAAAATAAAAATTGTGATTTGAGTTATTGGTAACGATATTTAAAGCGCTTTCAAAAAATCAAAAGAATTTTCTTATAGCAACTTCTTGAGCTATACAACATTTTAAATGCAATGTCTTTGAGAAACCATCATTAACTTTGTGATGATGATTTCTTAAAAACGAAACGTCGCATTCAAAATATGCTACTGCCACCTTGTTGAGCTCAAGAAGTTGCTATTAGAAAATGCTTTTGGTTTTTTGATAGTGTTTTAAATACCGCCACAAAAAAATTTTCACTTTCACAAATTTTATTTTTTTCCAGATATCTCCGAAAAATTTGGGATTTTTTTTAAAAATTTTCAAACGGTACATTGAAGTAATTAGTGTAGGGCGGGGCTAGTTGAGCATAGAGGTAAGTTGGGCAATCAAAATATCTCAAAAACTATCGACCGCACGCGAAAGCATCAAATAGCGTAAAGAAGGGGTTGCGCAAGGGAAACTCATTGTGTGACCACTAGTGGTGACGCGGCGATCGAGAAAAGTGTCCGTGCGCATTGTTTATTTTGTGATAAAAGAGTAAAATAATTGCAAGACGGAAAATTTTATCTGTGATAGTTAAATGTATTCCGTTCTCAATCAAGTAAGTGTTAATCTTAAGTAAATTTATTGCAGTTTTAATATGTATAAAGATAACCAGTCTTTTAATAAATTCACTTTTTCTTTAAAATTTCAAGTTGGGGTTAGTTGAGCTACAGTTGCCCAACTAACCCCAAGGTTTTAAGTATAAAATGTTTTTTTTGTTATTAAGGATACGGACTTAACAGTAAAACTACTAAAGTCCTCTCAAGATTTAAAAGAGACTGCAACCCGAAAACGAGCTGACCTATACAAAGGTTGGTCCAAGAAAAGCTGCAATTTTAACAGATACAGAAGGCATTACAAAAGAAGCAAAATAAAACTGCTTAAAAAGTTTTAAAAATGAAGATGAATTCATAGATATTAAATCCAATAGTTAAGCTAAGCTAGGTACGTTGCTGTCTTATTAATGAGACTTGTTGTTTTGTCACTATAAGATTATAAATATAAAAAGCAAATTGTCAACATGTATTTTTATTGTGAACGTATCTAACATTCAAGCCATTATTTCACTATACTTTCTAAGTGCTCGACTAGCTCCATACCCTTGCTCAACTTACCTCACCTATGGGGTACGTGGGGCTTACTTGACTATCTACATTAAAATAGATGTAGCTCCTAAATTCGACTTATTAAAAAGAAACTACTATGGACACTATTAATAAGGGATAAATTGCTAATTCATCAGTATGCATCATAAGCCATTAAGACTTATTTTTGAGGAGCTATAACCGATCAAATGAAAAATTGCTCAACTAGCCCCGCCCTACCCTACACAACTTTGCCCTAATTTAACCGACTTTTAATCTCATACGTTTTAAGAAATCCCAATAGTTCCCTCAAATTTTGGACAACCTGTTTTCCATCTTTTGCACATAAAATGGACCATACTGTATATTTTACAGTAGTTTAGGTAAGTCATACACAAACAAAGTAATTTATTGTCAAAATCACGACGTGTCTTTTCTACTCTAGGTACTGGCTAAACTCAATTATATGAAGAAAACCGCCGTCCGTATATGTGAACCGCCGAAACTGTTAATTAATCTGTTATTACCGGCGGTTTTTACTTGTTTATCGGTAGATGTCGTCGTCCGGCGGTTTTGTTTATAAAAACTATTGAAAACCGCCGAATAATAGTTAAAGTTAACCTAACTTTAATATTTATTTGTGTTATTGTTTGATATTATTTTTGTAATTAATCAACAAACAAAAATAAAATTGCCGAGACACGTTTGACACCTACAAAGATTTTGTCGAAGCTCTTCATAAGTTAAAAAATATGTATGTATATCTTTTGTCAATCACGAGTGTTGACTCGTAAGCCACAGGTTCCGAGTTCGACTCTGGAAAGGTAAATAACTTTTTTTTCCTTTTTATATTTTTTTAGTGATAATTTTTTATAAATTTTTCTTATTTTTATTTTTTATTAGCTTTGTTCGCGGGTTCGATTCTGAACCGGTTCTGGGACTATACGCATGCGCAGTGAAAAAAGCAGCGTTCGCGGTTAGTAAAATCCTGAATTTTTAGTAACAGTTCTGTGTTCGCGGGTTACAATGGAATCAGTTCGGATATTCATGCGCATTGTCGACATGGTAAGCTGTTTTCTGTTTTTGTGGTACAGAAATAAACCGTTGTATTACAGTTTATTTGTTTCTGCCACTTTTTATGCGGGTTAATATACCTGTTGAATATTTTTTTATATTTTTGTGATTCTGAGCGTATATAAACAAAGGATTTTTAATTGTATTCCGTATGAATGTATGTATGCAATAAAATAAATAAAGATTTAATATAATAAAAAAATATAGACAATATTACAAGAATTTACCATTTCTTGTTGTTTGAATTTTATCTTTAGTTAAATACACATACATATGTTAAAAACGAGAGGAGGCAGGGAATCCCTCGTCTTCCGCCGAGAGACCTCGAGTGGCTTTCGACAGTATAACAATTTACCTTTTTGTTTGAATTTATTTATTTTCTTTTATGTAGTATTCAATTTAACCATGAAAAATCCCAACCAAAAGGCTAGGTTAGAATACATCCTCAGCTGTATAGAAAATCGTTCGCGGTAAATAAAAATTCCGAACTAATAAATAACTAGACGTGCGCTTTAAAACAATTCTAAACCAGTTCGGTTCTGGTTCAGAATCGGTTCATTACTAGACCCGCGAACAAAGCTATTGTTCATAATTTAATATTCAGAGAAATAATTTTCCACTATTTTAGAATTTAAAGCTATATCTATTTGTTGAGTTTAATGCTGGTAAGTTATTCCTTCGCCTTTCCTCACTAACAATATTTTTTTAAAGTGTTTTTTGGTGTATATTGGACTTGTAATGTGTCTTTTTTAATTATAGGCCCTTGATAAAGTGGCAATCTAGCCACGAAACGTGAGGATAAATACAATAGTGGTTTTATTTGCCTGTCCCCATTCCGCTATACTACTCCAATTTGTTTTTCCAAACGGTGCTATAAACTAAACTACAATATTAAAAAAATAAAACCACAAAAAACTAAAACTTTACAACACAGCAAATAAATAATTATTAAGATTAGATACGGCGGCTTCTATCAATAAAATAAGTAAAAACGGCCGATAATAATAAAATAATTATAATTTTCGGCGGTTTTCATATACGTAAATATAAAAACCGCTGGACGGTGGTTTTCTTCTTATTAACCGCCGGCGGTCGTTTACCCAATGCCTTTAGTTAAAACTCCGGTCAATTTTATACAAAAAACGTCTATTTTCTATAACAAAACACACACACAGATTCTAAGAACACTCATTGCTGCCCCTGCCTATCGCTCCGAGGCACTATAACCCACCCATCTCCAGAATTTCGTGAACTCTGACCCAACGCACTCTCTCTGCTGTTGAAACATGTCTCTTATCAGTCTTAGTGACTCTTTCTCTTCTTGGAGTTTCTTCAATTCTCTTTGCCTCCTCTCTTCCTCGGCCGCCGCCTGGAGGAGCTCGTTTTTCTTTGGGTTAGTAGAACTAGTTCGGTTTCGTTCTGCAAAAAAGTAACCTTAATTTTTGTGATTTATACAGAGTGTTTTTAGCTACGAAACGAAATTTTAAGGGGTTTTTTCATTATGTCGTTTTATGAAAAAAAAGTTTTTAAGGAACATACATATGCCCGGATTTGCTTTGTTTCTGAGATAAAGGGCGTTAAATTTTAAAAAGTTGGTCGTAAGACAACATTCCTACACCAAGGTAATTTCTTACACCATCAAGCTGGAATTCAATTTTAACGATGATTCTAAACATTTATCGTTTATTGCCCAATCAACTTTTGCTTATTTTTCTAAGCGAATGAGATGTTAGTTGCAGAAAAATAAACACTTTAGCAGCGCGAGAAATTTGTTTTTTGTCTGTGAAAAGTGTAAAATGGGTTTTTAATCGCTTTTCCATCAGCAATGTGGACCTACATTATTTTTTACATGTTTGTTTTTCGACCGTGTGGGGTGTTTTAAAATATAGTCCAAATATTTTTTGGGCGTATTTTTGAGCTCTTTTTATCACTATAAATCATTTGAGAGGGTCAAAAAATCGTTTTTTTTTAATATATTAAAGAAATATTGTTTTGAGGTGACAGAAAAAATATCGTTAAAGTTTGAGCCCTTTTATTAATACTAGCACTAGACGTCCCCGTGCCCACTTCGTTGGCCGTTATTATTATATTTCTTTTCGAACTTTTGTTCATTTATAATAAAATATGGCATATAGCCTATAACATTCCTGGAGTGAGCGTGTAGCTTTTTGATTGTGAAGCAATTTTTCATGATTGATTCAGTATTTCCGGGAATTAGCCCTGTAAGAGGCAAATAATCAAACCTACAAACTTTACCGCTTTTATTTATGCCTGTATTAGTATAAATGACGATCGAAGAAGAAAAAATCTACTAAAAATAAACAATAGTTTTAAAAAACTAAAAAAACACTCTTTTGCATGCAACCGAATTAAAAATTACTAAATAAGAATTTTCATTTACAAAGGTTGCAGTATTACAGTAATAAAAGGTCAAACAATGAATCATAATTATATACCTCAAAATGGAATTATGGTAAAATTTAAGATAATAACAGAATAATTCACTTCAGAGTAAAAAGCGTGGGGTGCATTTTTACTATTTTTTCATAACTTTTCCCTCATAGATATTTACAAATGAAATAAATTAAAACATATAATATATTAAGCACCCCACGCTTTCTTTACTCTGAAGTGAATTATTCTGTTATTATCTTAAATTTTTATTATAATTCTAATACGCAGAGTATATAATTATGATTCGTTGTTTGACGCTTTTATTACTGTAATACGTAAACTCTTTGTAATGAAAAATTATTTTCTAATTTTTAGTTCGGTTGCATATAAGCGCGTTTTGGTTTTTAACACGCTTTATTTTTAAACTATTATTTATTTTTCATTTTTTAGTTCGATATATATCAAATTGGTTTCTCTGCCGTGGGACATGTGATATTGAAATGTTTCACGAACTATTTCGTAATCTAATCATTTCATTTAAAGCTTCACTGTTGCATGGGGTTTTCCCGTTAACGCAGAGCAGTCAAGCTCTTCGAATCCGCATACCGTCTCATGATCTCACACGACTAAGTGCAACATGAGCTTGTCCAGTCCGCAAACAGTCGCGAGCCCAGACAAATGACTACGCCCGATCGACTGCACTAGCTCTTGCATCTTGTGAACCGTCGAAGCCCAACTCAAGAAAATCTATAAAGGAATTGATTTATCCTGGCGATCCTAATCCAGGATAACGGGATACTGTTTGCAGATTATTGCATTGTCATGGGTCCTTGATACGTGTGCAAAGTTTCAAAGAAATCGAATCGCGAAATTTGGTATACGGGGGTTGTTTTGGGTGCACTGATCACGAACCTGAAAATTTTGGCGGAAGCGTATCGTTCATCGAGATCATTCATCATCAAAGTTCAAAATTCTTGAACTAAGCTAATTTTCACTATGTTCCCCTTCTTCTTTGCACACAATTCTTGATTTAAAGCCAAAGTGTCACACAATATTTGATTTTCACCTTTTAAAACCTCGTTTTTCTACTGTTTTTTACATTATTTTTTTGCATTAAATTGCGTTGGCTTTTCTTTGATAATGCAGTACAGCCATACATACACACATAGGGCTTCATGGCACACTGGGAGTTGAAATGATTCAAAGTATGGCTAGTGCAGTTTAATGCACAAATAATATGGTAAGCCTACGTAGGCAAACGGGGTTTTAGAAAGGTGAAATCAAGCTATTGTGAGCCACTTTAGCTTTAGAATTGGGAATTGCGTGTGCAAAAAGAAGGGGAAGATATTGTAATAGTAGGACTGGTTTAAATTTCGAGGTCTGATGATGAATATCTCAAGAACAGAAACGTTTCCGCCAAAGAATTCGTCTCTTTAGATTCGTGATCCAACTATAAAATACACAAATGCCGTCCCACACACACTCAATTTTTGGCTGAGTGAACCCTATGAAAATAGATTTGAAAATGTTCATATGTAATTTGTAACTTCGCATCTGTACATTCGCAATAAATTAAAGTTAATAGATTATTTCCTAGTAACACTAGTGTTTACTTTTTAAAATAATGTAGTATTTTATACAATTCGAGGAGTACTTATTTATACGGGGTGTTTCAGGAAAAGATGCTGGTCCTTAAGAGTGTGTCTGTATTATTATTATAACTTTAAGAAGAAACTTTCAAACATGGGAATGGCATTCCCTACAACCCTCAGCATTCTTGATGCCATTCAAAGAACAGCTGCTCGTCTTATTAATGATCCTTTATTTACTCAAAGACTTTCTTCTCTTGCCTATCGTCGAGCTGTGGGGATCTATCGCTCTTTTATAGATACTTTTACGGCTTCTGCTTCGACGAATTATCCAGTATAGTCCCTCCCTCTTGCTGCTTCCAACAGAGAAACTCGTGGTGCCGCACGTGTGCATACCCTATTCGGTCCAACTGGACAGGCCCTGAACTTCCCATTTCGTTCGTTCTTTTATCCCTAGAGTTTCTAGACTGTGGAACCTACTGCCAGCGAAGGTCTTTCCATCTCCCCCAAATCTTGGAGTTTTTAAGTCCCGTGTTAACAAAGTTGCTCTTATCTTGCTTAAGACACCCACGGTACGTTGTATTTAGGCTTTCAGCCTTCGTGGATTGTCCAAAGATTTAAAAAAACAACCTATGTCCCAGATATCTTAACTTTCGATATATGGTGGTCATAAAAAAATATATATATATTTTTTAAATTCAGACTGACAGACTCTCCATGGATGGAGTTAACAACGGGACAAATGGACCAAAAATTTAATTTTTCGAAACAAATTAAATTTTTGGTCCATTTGTTCTCTTGCTGTCTCCACCAGTGGACAGTTTGTAGGAATGACCTCTGCGGCCAGCAGGTTCCGCATTCTAGAAACTCTAGGGGTAAAAGAACGAACAAAGTGGGAATTTCGGGGCCTGTCCAGTTAGACCGTATAGGGATGCATACGTGCGGCACCACGATTTTCTCTGTTGGGAACCGTGAGTAGAGGAGGGATGTACACAAAATTATATATATATATGTATATATATATATATATATATATATATAGTATATATATATATATATATATATATATATATATATATATGTATGTACTTACTTTCCAATATTCCTGAGCTAATTTCTTATACTCCTCGTGTTTTTCCACCGACCTGGGGTCGGAAAAGTCCGGAGTAGCAGGCCTCAGGGGCGAATCTAGTGAGTCCAAGAGAACTGAAATATCGTTAAGATCAGAAGCGCCATGTGACGTTTCTGAGGTACTCAAAGTACCGGCCGTGACAGTGTTTTGAGAGCCTGAAACAAAAAAATAACGATTTATAAAAAAGATTATAAAAAATTACACAATATTAGCTTAGTGATATAATATATAACGTGGATCGGATAGCGCCCATATTCCTCGAATCGAAGTTTTGAGTGTACGGGCGTCATCTTTATTTCAGTTCATTACGTATAAAAATAAAATTCAAAATCGTGATCGATTTTTTAATCACCCTGTATATTCGTAGATTTATCCTTCGTAATCATTTTTTACAATTTTACATTTTGAAATTCAAAAAACAAGATTAATCATTTTTCAGTATAATTTACAGCGTTCATTAAATCAAATAAATAATTTATAACATTTTTAAAAGTAAAAACATTATTTTTCTTAGAAATACAATTTTTGACGTTCACCGAATGACGTCACTGAAAAGAATCAATCTTAAATTTAATAAATTTTTTAAGAATTATTTTAATAATTCGAATGAAAAATAAACTGAGATCAAAAGTGATGAGGGTTTCAAATAGGTATTTATTTAATGATAAATCAGTAAGAAGACAACACCAGATCTGTGGAATTAAGTAAAAGGACTACGGGTTTATAAATACCTAACCTCCGGACAGTGCGGACGTGCGTAGTGGAGTGACCGCTACAAAGTTCTTCCCGGAGTGGCGGCTAGGGGAGTCGTACGCACGCTCTTTACCTTCGGGGATCAAGGAAAGATCTTCACGCTAAATTGACGGCGATCTTCTCTTTCTGATCTAACGCTGTGAGCGAAGATTCCTATAAGCTGATGGTATCCTGTTTGGTGGTGAACACGAGGCATTTCTCAAATGGCGGGAAATAGATGGGCGTGCCATGGGAACTGTCAGTAGTGAAAGTGAAGGTTATACGTAACACCAGTAGCAGATCTTGGTTTGACAGCCGACAATTTATGCATTGCATCGATTATTGAATTATTTGTTTTCTTTTTGAATTTCTGGGAGCTACGAGCTCGATTATCCAGATTTTCCGCCGACGAAGCCCTGGAAAGCATAGTCCGGAAGGGGAGAAGTGGTGGATTGGACCTGAAGGACCAAAACCAAGAAAAAAAAATAGAAATAGAATAAGGGTGTGAGAATCACGATTTCGGTTGGCAGTTCTGTTCTTAAAGTTGGTAGCATTATCAGCCAGATGACAGAGTCGTGCCTTGTCGAAGCTTTGTTTGGTAAAAACTGTGGAAATTTGCCATTTTCATTTTGGTTGTATATTTTGCAAGGATTTCCAGTTGTTAATGTTTTTGGTTAGTTTAGAGACTTCACATATTATTGGTTCGGACTCGTTTTATTTTAGAGATTTTGATAGTGTTTAGTCGAATAGTTTTCAGTCATTCGTGTTTTTATATACATATGATACTGATGAGTGTCCGCTAATTAATGGTACACAGAAAAACCACAGATTTCTTATGCGAAAATACCCATTTAGGATTTAAACAAACATACCTATATCCAAAAGTTAATGATAAGGAAGATACGGGGTGTTAAAGGGATATAAATATTTTTTATTCATGCATTTCGATAATTTCTGATATGTTTTAAACATTTTAATAAAACTCGGTATCCAGGAGTTTTTAGCTATCAGCTATTTATATCTGAGCAGTTGTAATTATAGCTAATACGATGTTATTGAAGGTACATACTTTCGGGTGCACTGAACAACTAAAACGTGAATACCTTAAAAACGGTTGTCAAGACCGATTCTTACTAAGTATACCTTTTTGTGCAGAAAGCATAGAGAAGCTTACTAGTTTACATACATACAGAGTAGTAACAAAAAATTGGGTAGTTTTAGAGAATTTTAAATAGTGTACCCATCGCCCTCTAGTCTACACACAAAAATTAATATTCGATCTGAAAAGCTAATGTTTAAAAACCCTGAGATACCGTTTTATTAAGATATTTAAAAAGGGGGAACAATTATCGAAATAAATTTACTTTTTCTTTTTACTATGACACCCCCGTATCTTCCTTATTATAAACTTTTGGATATTAGGTATGTTTGGTTAAATCTTAATATTTTGGCATAAGGAATCTGTGGTTTTTCTGTGTACCATTCATTAGCGGACACCTTGTATACAAAGTTTTTAAAATGGTTTTTGACTTACGGAACCATGGAAAATGTTTTGCTCTGCCAGGTACCTCATCGTCCTGTCGTCGCTTTGATAATTTTTAATTTTCAATATTTAAACCACATTTATGTTTTTGTTTTAGGTTATGCCTATTAAAATAATCCAATAAATTTTGTTTACAACATACAGTTCTTTTTTTGTTTTCTCCTTAATTCTACGCCACTGATCTGCCTAAAATCAAACATGGCCGAAAATGGCCCGGACTTGACGTCACAGCCGCGCTAGCCAATATGGCGAATGTCGTGACCTTATCTCATCAATCGACTTTGACCTTGTATTATCGATATAAACATACAAAAATGTTGTCTCCGCTTTAGACTGTCTCTTTTCCACGCATTGGCAAAAATTTCCTATGAACGTTTTGAACTGACACGTCGTTACAAGGTTACAATTCCCTCTTCTGAATTACGCCAACATGACGCCACTGCTTGTTTGTGTCCTGTATTTCGAAAATGTATCAGTTGTATGCAGTTGTATGCATTTTTCTAAAGGATCATTCTGTCATGTGTAAGGTCGAGACAGATTGTTCTAATACTTATTTGTGAGCATTCGAAAATCTCCAGACATAATGTTTTCGTTGACCGGTGACAAGGTTGAGGGAGTTTTATTTTTTACTGTTAGACGTATGTACAGTTGACCGGAATTAAAATTTCGTACACCTAATTTTTCCCAGTGTGATGTTGGCTTTTGCGTACTCTGGATCACCTGGAAGTATACTACTACTCGGCAAATTGTTATTCGTCACACATTTCAAAATTATATTATTTTTACTTTTTTTAATTTTGGAAAATGAATGAATTAGAGAAGGCAAGAGTAATTACTCTATTCGAAGAAGGTGTTTCTCTGGAAAGAATAGCTCAGCAAGTTGGGAAACCAAGAAGCACTATTCAAAGACTCACAACTAAATGGGAAAATACAGGATCATTGGAGAGAAGGGCTGAAGTGGTAGAAAAAAATTCAAACGAAAATCAAGATAATGATCTAATAGATTTTTTACGAAACAATCCATTTCAGACAGCTGTAGAAGCACACAACTAAACTAATTTTCCTGGGGACAGTGAAGAACGGCAAGAAATGGCATTAGGAAAAATTCGGAATTGAGAAGCAGTGTAGCTGCTAAAAAGCCATTTTGGACCGATATGGAATAAAGAGCAAAGAATGGGGTTGCACTGGAATATTTACCGCAAGGTATGGATTTTTGGGAAAGGGTGGTATTTACCGATGAGAAGATTTTTCAATCTTATTTTAGCGGGCAGATTAGAGTATATAGGCCGCAAAATACAAGGTACGAAGAAAGATATACCCAACATGTTAAAACAAGTCAGATTTTCTGTTAATGTATAGGGGAAGTCTTCAGGTCATATGCCACCGTATTCGAGAAAGATTTAATAGTCAAGCTTATATACACATACTCCAAAATGTTATGTTGCCATCGGTAAACAATATATTTGAACAAGAAAATTTTATATACCCAGCATGGCAACTGCCCCGTCCATAAAGCAAGGAGAATTTCTGGACTGGCTACTGGAAAATAACATTTTATTGTTACCTTGGCCCTCAAGAAGCCCTGATATCAATCCAATCGAAAACGTTTGGGGATATATCGTAAAGGAAATTAACAAGAACAATGATTTCCATCCACACTAAAATTGAAGAAACCTGGTATAATTACAATGTTCACCATGCACAAATGCTGATTGCATCAATGCCCACACGTTTAAACTTATTAGTGGAAAAAAATGGTGCCGCTTTGAAATATTAAGCCAGTGTTTTTTCTTTAATATTTGAATAAAATAATCTATATATTTATTCTGGAGCCATGTATTTTATTGAATATTAATTAAGGTGAGAAAAGGTAAAAAGCCAAGTTTACCAAAATATTGAAAATTGACATAAAATGTTAACCTAAGTGTACGAAATTTTATTTCCGTCACTGTACGTGCAAGACCAAGACGTAACAGATGTCTACTAAACAATTTCGTTTGCTTCATGGAGAATAGTTGTACTTACATACAGGGTTTTCATTTATATTTTGCCACATATTTTTAACAATAAGCAAGTTGGATAAAAAACTATCTTCCTTTTTTTTGCTTTTTAACTTCTTTCCAACAAGAAAAGACCCACTGAAAGAAGGGCCCTGTTTTGGAGGTCAGGACCTATGTTTTTGGTTTAACATTTTTTCCACGGAACAAACATTGATTTAGCTAAACTCTGAGCCCCGAGTTTACTTTCCACCCCAAGCCCTTATACTTTCAGCTACGCCCCTATGTCCTTCCCCTGTCTGGCGCCTATTTAATCCCACGGTGCCCTAACATTTCTGTACTGATTAAAAATAAAAAATAAAATCCCTGTCTGGCGCCTATTTTATCACGGCGCCCTAGGCTGTAGCCTAGTCAGCTTAGTGGGTAATACGGCGTTGCGTTTTACTGACGAGGCAACTAGACCTTTAGGTGGACCACTGTAAGGTTTATTACCGTTTGGGGAATTCTCGTTTCGGCACCTAATAAAATTTTACCTGACCTGACCCTTTTTTTTCTGGTGTGGACGCCTCGGCAAAAATGTATAATTATCTTTTCTTGTTTGGTACCCTAAAGGTGGGAATATAATTCTTTAGTAGATTTATAAAGTGTGTAGTAGTCTTGGGTTTAATTATAGCTATTTATGTATCAAGGGCGTTATTAGGACTATAATGCCCTGAAGGTCGAAATAGCCCGAGGGCTAGATTTCGACCTGATGGGCATTATAGTCCAGTAAAGCCCGTGGTGCATACAATGCTTTATGTTTTACCCAAAAAAGAGTTTTTCAATGACTAATTACATTATTTATTCGCAATATAAAAATAAGTGGCACCTGTACCTGTATACGTAAGTAGATAATGACTGGTGTTAAGTTTGACTTTGATGTTTCCATCAGTTAGTCAGTTGGCATTTTTTATTTAACGATTTGCTCAAAATGGAAGAAATTCCACAAAATATAAGAGAAAAGGCCATAAAAGCGACCGAAAATCTTTTGCCCAGTTAAATCAAGGCAACAGTATGATCGGGAGTATGGCATATTTGGTATTTGGAAAGATGCGATCGCAATTCTTCAAATAACCGAAACCGTTTTAATGGCACATTTTCAGGAACTGGTAAGTAATTGATTTTATTTTAATACATATGTTTGTATAAACTTGATCTTTATTGTGAGAGAAATAAAATTGGATAAGCAATAAAATTTCCATATTAGCATTAGGGCCTTATAAGCGGGTATTATCATAATGCCCGCTTATAATGCCCTAGGTGTGATAGCAGGTATTATTGCTACCATAACATATTCCGTTTCTAAGGTATTACAGATCAATAATAGATGGGTAAAACATAAAAAGTTTAGAAAATCTTATTTTTTTTATTCATCCCAAGTATATTTATAAAAAAATCAGGCATTTAATTATCACAAAGTTTGCGTCACAGAGAACTTCAAAAATAATATTTTAATTATTTGGCTCGATTTTGCGCATTTTCCATTTTTCAAAAAAATCATTTTGGCAGATTCTTATCCTTTCACTTACCAAGAATGCGACATTAATTTGGTCGTTGACATTGACATGTTTTCCATTTTTTTAATTGCCGGAATTTGGCAGCGAAAACCGATTTTTAATGGTTTTTATTATGTGCTGATGTTTAATATTTTGTATTAAATATCATTACTTGATCGGTCACAAGACAATCCGCGATTTAAATTAAGAAAGAGAATATTAGCTTTCTTCGCGGGTCTAGTAATGAACCGATTCTGAACCAGAACCGAACTGGTTTAGAATTGTTTTAAAGCGCATGTCCAGTTATTTATTAGTTCGGAATTTTTATTTACCGCGAACGATTTTCTATACAGCTGAGGATGTATTCTAACCTAGCCTTTGGTTAGGATTTTTCTTGGTTAAATTGGATACTACACAAAAAAAATTAAATTCAAACAAAAAGGTAAATTGTTATACTGTCGAAAGCCACTCGAGGTCTCTCGGCGGAAGACGAGATTCCTTGCCTCCTCTCGTTTAAGTATGTGTATTTAACTAAAGATAAAATTCAAACAACAAGAAATGGGAGAATCTTGTAATATTGACTATATTTTTTAATTAAATCTTTATTTATTTTATTGCATACATACATTCATACGGAATACAATTAAAACCCTTTGTTTATATACGCTCAGAACCACAAAAATATAAAAATATTCAACAGGTATATTAACCCGCATAAAAAGTGGCAGAAGCAAATAAACTGTAATACAACGGTTTGTTTCTGTACCACAAAAACAGAAAACAGCTGACCATGTCGACAATGCGCATGAAATTCCGAACTGAACTTTTAGTTCCAACAAAAATCCCAGGACTGCTAATCAGGTTACGAACCGGTAACGAACTGATTCCATTGTAATCCGCAAACACAGAACTGTTACTAATAATTCAGGATTTTACTAACCGCGAACGCTGCTTGATTCACTGCGCATGCGAATAGTCCCAGAACCGGTTCAGAATCGAACCCGCGAACAAAGCTATTGTAACACGGTCAATCAGCGGATAAAGATGGGTATCTAGATCTAAAATGGCAAAAATATTTACAGAAATTTCCCCATTTTAGGTTTGTGTCGGTCTCGCCTAAAAACAAGGGTAATTGTTTACTTATCGGACACCACGCCGATTTTAATGAGTTTTGGCACACGGGGTTTTTTTGGGACGTTGATTACGAATCTCAAAGAATTTTTAGTCGGTCACGGCAACGTTTCGTTTTAGAGATATTCATCATCAATCTTGAACAGAAAACCAACCTAAATTCACCATATTTCCCCATCTTTCTGCACGCAATTTTTGAGCTTTCCGCTAAATTGGCACTCTATATTTCATTTCACCTCTTAAAACCCATTTTTCTATTTATTTTACCCATATTTTTTTAATCAAATTGCAAAGATTCACTTTCAATCATTTTAAACACAGGGTTATTTGCAAAAAGAAGGGGAAATATAGTGAAACTAGGGTAAATTTGCTTTTCAAGTTTGATGCTGGATATCCGAAAACGAAACGTCTTCGACTAAAAACTCTTTCAGATTCGTAATCAGCGCCCCAAAAAACCCCGTATGCCAAAAATCATCAAAATCGGCGTGGTGTCCGATAAGTAAACAATTACCAAAACAATCATATTTAAAAACAACGTATTTCATTCTCGCAGAGTACAGATCCCTGGAGATGCCTCGTGCAATCAATGGCGAAACGTAGATAAACGATTTTAATTTGACGCGATCCAAAACCCAAGAACCAAGATTCCTCAGTTGACCAAGGCCGTAAAAGCCTAATAAACTAAACAAAACAAAAAATGGTTAGCAGTCAGCATACCGAGTAATTTAATATAAACCCAAAGTCGGTCTATAGGGTCGCGACATTCGGCCATATTACTTTGACGTGTTATGACGTCACATCTCCCCATTTTTCCGCCATGATGTTCAGTGCCGGAGATACACAGTTTATTGTATTAGTAGAACAACCGTAACAATGTTTTTAATTATTATTAAGTTGTGAATTCTTTTACTTTAAATAAAAACATTTAGAATTACATCTCTCAACAAATATCACTTCCAAAACAATGCAAAATGAAATGCGCAAATTCTAGACGCCACTGGACTGATCATCAGCTTTGATTTTACCCAGTCTTGCCAACTTTTCTCCGTGGAGTGCCCTTCCTTGCGTCCCCGACCTCAAACCGCCTAAAAGTTGAGGATATGTCGCAACCTTATAAATATAAACTAACCTTGATAAACCAAGAAACGTAAGTTCTTCCTTATTTACACTTCAACTGCAGACACAACAAAACCGATTTATTATTTACTATTTTATTATCAGGTTCTTTATAGTTAAAATCAAGTCAATAGATGTTTCCCAACATAGACCCAATACCGATCTAATTCCCACAACCTTTATCTTGTAAAATAGAATAAGCACGACATAATGTTCAGATATAATTTTTCAAACTATAAATACATCATTTATTAATATTGGCACACGATTCATGTGTTAAAAGTAAGGTGAATGACCCTACCGAAAATTAATCATCCAATAATTCGCATATTTCAAATAAGAACAATTCAATCAAATTATCAAATCTTTGTAAAGTAATGGAAAAATTAATTAATTCACAAATTCTTAAGTACTTAGAAAAACACAAAATTTTGCATGACAGGCAGTATGGATTTCGCCACAAAAGATCTACAGCAGATCTTCTTTCCTTCGTATCACACTGTTGGAATAAGTCTCTTGAGTTTCTAGGTGAGTCCCAGATAGTGGCTCTTGATATATCCAAAGCTTCTGACCAGGTCTGGCATGCCGCACTTCTTAATAAACTTCCCTCCTATGGTTTTTCAACTAAACTCTGTACTTGGCTCTCTAGTTATCTATCTGATTGACGTATATCAGTTATTGTGGACAGCCACTCCTGAAGCTTTCACCAAGTAAATGCTGGAGTCCCTCAGGGCTCAGTTCTGGCACCAACATTGTTTCTGTGACTTCACATCAACGACCTTCTCTCGTCCACAACAAATTCCATTCATAGTTTCGCCGACGATAGTACCCTTCACTCCAGTTTTCAGGTTCCTAATCCCATCACTAAACCTGACTTGAAGAACAAACGCAGAGCGATGCAGATATCTCTTTCGCAGGATCTTAATTTAATATTGGATTGCGGAGCCAAAAATCTCGTCCATTTTAATGCATCCATAACACAGTCATGTTCCTTGTCGCGAAAAGAGTCATCAAATACTCATTCTCTACTTATGAGCGGCCAAGTTTTACAGAGCAAAGACACCTTCAATCTCGTGGGCGTCACATTTGAAAGTAACCTTAACTGGCATAAACACATTGTATCTATAGCCACGGCAGCTTCAAAAAAGCTTGAATTTCTCTTTCGAGCCAAAAGTATTTTTCCGCTTCTAATTTATACACTTTGTATGTGTCCCAAATCCGACCTCCCATGGAATATTGTTCTCATATCTGGGGCATGGCGTCCCCAACAACCCTGAGCATTCTTGATTCTATTCAAAGAAGAGCTATTCGTCTCATTAATGATCCTTCACTTACAGAAAGGCTTCCCTCTCTTGCCCATCGTCGGGCTGTGGGGGATTTATCGATTTTTTATAGGTACTTCCATGGCTTCTGCTCTGAAGAATTGTCCAGTATAGTTCCTCCACTCACGGTTCTCAACAGAGAAACTCGTGGTTCCGCGCGTATGCATCCATATACGGTCCAACTGGACAGGCCCCGAACTTCTCACTTTGTTCGTTCTTTTATCCCTAGAGTTTCTAGATTGTGGAACCTGCTGCCCGCGGAGGTCTTTCCTTCCCCCAAATCTTCAAGCATTTAAGTCCCGTGTCAACAAACTCCCTCTTACCTCGCTTAAGACACCCACGGTACGTTAGTATTTAGGCTTTTAGCCTTCGTGGTTTAGTCCAAAAGATAAAAAAAAATATATTTATCTTTAAAAATTTTGTTGTACCAACTACATCATTTTCGTATATTAAATAATAGTAGGAAATCTAAAATTAAGATATAACACAAAATTGGGAAAGATTAGCTCTAGGCGCCTTACTTCACCATCCGAAATAAAATTTGATGACCAAAAAAAAGGTCATTCCCTCCTTTTCACGCCTATTTGCCTATTTCATTCCCAAAGCATCTTATTCACTGAGAAATTAGTCACCAAAAATCCCTAAACAAAACCTAAACTTTTTTAAAAACTCCCCTGTCTAACGCCTATTACTCCCCTGTCTGGCGCCTATTTTATCATGGCGCCCTAGGCTGTAGCCTAGTCAGCCTAATGGATAATACGGCCCTGACGTGGAAAACGTTTGTTATTATTTAAAAATTAAAGAAAATTTAAAATAAAGATTATTTAATTTATTAAATAAATCCATTAGGAAATATCCATTTGCCAATTTTTAGATTGAAAAATAAAATTATGTAAACATAAATAAAATAACAGTTTGCCAGCTGTCTGATTCGCTGTTGTGACTCACCATGGCACATACAATTTTTCTGAAAATTAAAAAAATACGGATAACTTGTATAAGATTTACTAGATTATAAAATTTCGGATATAGCTTAAGTTTTGAAAATAATTTTTTTTAATTGACCGGAAAATTGAATTTTCCACTCAATTTTTTAAGCGGAAAATGCTATTTTACAGGACTAATTTACTTTCCGGTCCCTAGTTTACTTTCCGGTCTCTCATTTACTTTCCGGTCCCTGATATCAAAAAATCCTGTTAGCCATGACAAAAATTGTCAGAGTTCAATTGTTACTATTTGACAGTTCAAGATATTGTAAAGTAAAGAAAGCATCATTTTGCCAAAATGGAGTCAGACATGGAAAATCCAGATGAAATAATTGAAGCAGCGTCCTTATTGTCGTTTAAATATAACACTAAAAATTTACACAGTTTTTTTTCCGGTCAATTAAAAAAATTATGTACGATACTGACCGGAAATATTTTACGGGTCTCCTCAAAACTACAGGACTCGCCTACGGCTCGCCCTGTAAATGTTTTTCGTCGACCCGTAAAATACCATTTTCCGGTCCAGTAACGTAAATAGCTATTTCCTACGACCACATGTGAAAATAGTAAATAGCACACTGTTTTCATGCATAGAAAATGCCTTATATCACACTAGTGTTGCAAAGTACTTTACAACACTAGTGTTGCAAAGTATAATATAAAGCTGTCATCGCTGTCATTGTTATTTAAAATAAATTTGGAGTTATCAGGCTGTTAATGGGTTTTACATTGAAAAAGCCATGCAATATTTTTTTAATGAGGACCTTTTTTAATTCTTAAATGATAAAAAGCGACTAGGTAGGTGATTTTGATATAAAAATATTGTTAAACAGTATAATATATCGCAGTAAGGAAAAGTATATATCACCCTTAGTGATGCAAAGTTTTCAATTGTTTTCTTATTTTTCCGTGAAGACAAACAACTTTTATTGTTTTTTTGGTGAATAACTTGTGGTCGTAGGAAAAATAGTGTACATTACTTGTGTGAAAATCACTTTCTTACACTCGTGGGTTTATCGCACTCAGGCTGACGCCTCGTCAACAATATTCCCATTCGTGTGAAATAAGTCATTTTTCACCATTGTATGTAATATACCATAGTAAAATTTTGCATGAACAGGATCATTCAAAAGGACTGAAATAAATTTTTTCTCAAATTTAAAAACACAAGAAAGAGGTAAGAACACAACTGAATGATACTTTAAAATATTAAAACTAAAAAAGTATTACGTGCACAATTTTTTGTTTAGAAATTCTAAAAAAACGGCGATGGTAGCAATTTTTGGTAGCGCCTTCGGGAAAAAGGTGAATTGCGGTGGCCATCATATCTCGGTGATGGATCATGTGAAATCAAAAATGTTTGTTCTTCAGAAAATCGTTTTCCCTGATAACGCTGGGTAGAGTTTTTGGATATTTCAATTTTCACTTCTTGGAAGCACTTTAAAAGACAAAAGAAATCTCCAGCATTACCTTGAATATTATGCCAAGAAATAGTGGTAAAAATTTCAAAAGGATTGGTGCTGTAGTTTTGCAGTTATAATGGGTGAATTGTTGAGAAAGGGCTTTAAAGTTTTGAGCACTAAAAATATTAAAATGAAACGAGAATAAAAGTCATGGATGAGGAGTGGCTTTTTAAACCGCTGTATTTTCGTTACTTTTGCCCCGAGTAATCTCAAATTTTTACACAATCCCTCTCCCCCACCTTAATATGTCATACAGGGTACAGGGTTTTCATTTATATCATTTTGCCACGCACTTTTTAACTATAATCTAGGAAGGGATAGAAAAACGTCCTTTATAAAAGTTGCATACTTTTTTATCTATTATCTTTTGAGCTAAAGAAACAAGTGAACATCAAAAACTTAAGAAAATAATGAGGTAAACTTTTTGTGACACCCAGTATATTATCATTAAAAAGGTAATTAAAAAGCTTCTCCTACAAAAATACCACATTTATTATATCTTATCTTTAATAGTTTTGGAAAATATGACCATTTAAATATGGATATAATTTCCATTACATATACTATAGCCACAGCTGCTTCAAAAAGCTTGGATTTCTTTTTCCGAGCCAAAAAAAGTATTTTTTCCTTCCAATTTATACATTTGTATGTGTCCCAAATTCGACCCTCTCTGAAATATTGTTCTCATGTCTGGGAATGGCATCCCCTACAACCCTCAGCATTCTTGAAGCCATTCAAAGAAGAGCTGTTCGTCTAATTAATGATCCTTTACTTACTCAAAGACTTCCTTATCTTGCCCATCGTTGAGCTGTGAAAGATCTATCGCTCTTTTATAGATACTTTTATGGGTTCTGCCCCGACGAATTATCCAGTATAGTGCCTGCTCTTGCAGCTCCCAACAGGGAAACTCATGGTGCCGCACGTATGCATCCATATACGGTCCAACTGGACAGGCCCCGAACTTCCCATTTCGTTCGTTCTTTTATCCCTAGAGTTTCTAGACTGTGGCGCCTACTGCCAGCGAAGGTCTTTCCTTCTCCCCCAAATCTTCAAGTTTTTAAGTCCCGTGTTAACAAACTTTCTCTTACCCTGCTTAAGACACCCACGGTACGTTAGTATTTAGGCTTTCAGCCTTTGTGAATTGTCCAAAGATAAAAAAAAATCTACAGTCTCACCTTAGTGCCGTAGGTGATGGGTATAATGAAAATTATATCTACTATTTTTCAGATTCAAGTGGTCATATTTCGAAAACTATTAAATATAGATATACTAAATAAGGTATTTTTGTAAAACCTTTTAAAAACCTTTTAATCATGACATAATATACAGGGTGTTTCATATTAAAAAAGTTTACATCCTTATTTTTCTTGAGTTTCTGATGTTCATTTGTTTATTTTTTATGCTCAAAAAAATAGATAAAAAAATACAAAACTTTTATACAGGACGTTTTTCTATCCTTCTTGGTTATAGTTAAAAGTGGGTGATAAAATATAAATGAAATACCCTGTACACTTTGGTAGTTTTTTTACCATTGGCTCACGGACTAAAAATGCCACAAGAAAAACTTACCACTGCCGGTCTTGCACTCCCGGAAAATAATCCAACTTTTGTGAGACTCGTGCGAGGTAAACACACCCGCCATCGGACAATCACACATTTTTAACAATTTTTCAAAAAAACTACCTCAAAATTCCTTTAAATCAAAAAACGTTTCCAAGCACTAAAACTCGCAAAAACACATTATATTTAATGGAAATTCCATAATTTATTTTTTATAGTATATCCTAAATAAAATTAATCTTCAGTCTTAACTTTATCGGAAAAACCACTTGTTAGATTTTCAATAGGAAAATCAGCACAGTCAACGAACGAATTTTCACGCCGACAGCTGACCAATTCATCTCGTGAATTTCAAAGGAAAACTGTGGGTCTTAGCACGCTCCCGTTCGGCATCGAGTATATTTTTGCCCACGTCGTGAAGTCCCGGGATAAATTTAGGAATAAACGGGAGTTCCTGAGAGGTCTAAGAAGTGCAGCTTGTTTGGCTACATGCATACAAAATAACATCATGTCAAATATTATTTTTTATATTTTTTGTACCGAAAATAAATTTAATTAAAAAAAAAGTTTGCTAATTTGTACAGGGAGCGTTTTTTTTTTTAGAACTTATAGTAAGAACATTTTAAAAGCGCAAATTCGGTACCCTTTGAAAATAATACAAAAAACATAAAAAGGCCGCCTGCAATCGGACTATTTTATACAAAGGCGCCGCTATCCTTTACAGCGACGCGCCGATACACTATGGGATAGAAATCCATTATTTTGGCCAAAAAGCAACTTTGAAATTTTAATGGCTCATGCTGTGTATTTCAAAATAGATACTTCCAAACTACATGTACGCAAAATTATAAAAGGATATGACGACTTCTATTGGGGTAATAAGAAACTTGAAAATGTATTTTAAGTAAACATAAATATACAACATTTAATCTACTCTAGTTTATTATTAGCCTTGTTTACTAAAAAACGTCAAAGAGTTTAAATAATAAGAGCTATTGTTGTGTTTCCGATGCAGTCTCGCGAAGTCTCGCTACTTTTGTCAAAGATTTTTTTACCTTTTTCTTTATCAGTTTTTGTACTTACAATTGCCTTCCTACTTTTTGCTACTTCTGAGTGTAAGGACAGATTCAAGATTTTTTTATAATTTACAAGGTTTTTCATTTTAAAAATTAATATGTTTTGTCCTACACTGTATATCCTAAAAGATAAAAGCATTCTGATAAAAGATATGGATTCCACAAAATCTACCCAACAAAACAGTGTTTTTTTATTTATTTTATACGTTAAAAAATAAAGTTGGGAAGATGTATCTCTATTACGCTTCTAAGAATAATTTAAAATTATTTTTCAGATTTGGATGGTCATATTTCCGAAACTAATTGAGACAGACACATCAAATGTAGTATTTTTTAAAGCATTTTAAAAGATTTTTTTGGTGGTAATATAATATTCAGGGTATTCCATTTTGAAAAAATCATACCTATTGTCGTACCCTGTATATCATTGAGATAATAATCATCGGATTACTGATTAGAATACTACCGAATTAACCAAACAAGCTGATATTTTAGTTTATTTTGTACAATAAAAATAATAATGTTAAGGGGGTGTAAATTTATAATAACATATAATAACTTTTAGGTTTCCAAAAGCATTTGTAATAATTTTTATCAATATTTTTCCAGTAAAAAGCACCTCATTTTAAGTTAGATTGGTAAGTTTCAGAATTTTGACCAAAAAATTAATTTCTATCCCATAGTGCGATGACCAGCTGCATCAACCGGCATATCATAAAAGAAATATAGCAAAGGCGGCCGCGAAGACAAGCATGCCGATTTATTTGCTTTAAACTTTTTTGTGATTTTTTTTCTTATCAAAGAGCACCGAATTTACATTTTTAACACGCTTTTATTAACTTGGGTTGTAACTATCAATCTATCAATCTGGCTGGCTATGTAACGGAATCTTTGAGCCTAATTTTAACCAACTTCCAGCTATTTGATTTCTTTGAAACTTTGCACACGTATTAAGGACCCATGACAATGCAATAATCTGCAAACAGTATCCCGTTATCCTGCTTTGGAAAAAAATTATATTATTATAACCACTGCTTGATACAACCAAGTGTCATCTGTCCTAGAAAACTGGGTTAATTTTCTTTGTCATCTGTCACCTGTACGTCCCAGTGGTACCAACCACCGGCCATTTCAAGAGTTCGATCTGAATCGATTTTACTCAAATTTTATATTAGGTTATTTTCAGAAAGTCTATCTGAAAACTTTGCTATTCTTGACAAAGAAAAATAATTAATAGTTTAAAAAACTAAAGAAACACGCTTTTATATGCAACCGAACTAAAAATTAGAAAATTTAAAAACAGTATCCCGTTAAGTTCCAGCATTTTCTAGGAAAATAGGAAAAGTGAAAATCGTACGTTCTGGCGGATGCGCCAGATTAGACAATTGAATAATCGAACTTGACAACATTTGCCGACGGGTTGGGGACCAGGGGCTCAATTCTGCTAAACTGAACTCATTCGTTCCGGGAGCGTATAACCTTCATCTGTTTTTTTAACACGCTTTTTTAACGAACGAATAACCTTCACTTGTTTTTTAAAACAGGCGGTCATAAAACAGAAATCTGTATTACCAACTGACATCTGACAAAATTCACAGTCATAACATAACCTAAAATTCCTTTAATGTGAAATTAAAGTTTCAGTTAACTAAGCTATTAAAAACAAAGTATACACTTTAATTGAAATACAAGAAGCAAATAAAAGTAACTAACAAGTTATTGCATATAACTTTTATACCATCTTCCATTTATACTTTCTAAAAGGCCTTTATTGAGTGTTAGAAACTTGTACCGAATGTTAGATTAGGACAAAGACTGGAAATGGAGATTAGCAAACTACATTAAAATATCACTTAAGGTAAGTAAACTAAAGTAAACTCATATTTAGAAAAAAACATTTATGGTAAATTTCTTTTAGTTTAAAAGGTAATATTTTAAAAATATTTGTCTTATTTATGCAAATTGGGTAATTGTTTCGAAAGTTGAGCAACCCCCATTTTGACCAAATTTGATATACAGGGGCACAGAACTAATAAAAAAGGGGCTGGTTATTTTCAACCAAGTGTCATCTGTCACCTGTACGTCCCAGTGGTACCAACCACCGGCCATTTCAAGAGTTCGATCTGAATTGATTTTACTCAAATTTTATATTAGGGTATTTTCAGAAAGTAAATCTGAAAAACTTTGCTAATCTTGACAAAATGGCGAAAAAATTTTTTAGTGAATAAACTGGAGCATTTATTTTTAAAAATTAATTGATATAACGAACTAAAAAATGAAAAATAATTAATAGTTTAAAAAAACTAAAAAACACGCTTTTATATGCAACCGAACTAAAAATTAAAAAATAATTTTTCATTAAAAAAATATTTCACTTCATAGTAAAAAGCGTGGGGTGCTTAATATATTAAATGTTATAATTATTATATTTTGCCAATATCTATGATGGAAAAGTTATGAAAATAGTAAATGCACCCCACGCTTTTACTATGAAGTGAAAAAATATTTTTTTAATGAAAAATTATTTTTTAATTTTTAGTTCGGTTGCATATAAAAGACTGTTCCTTCTATACAAAGGAAACCATTAACATTTTTGAGTAAAAAAAATCATGATAACCTGACTGAATCTATTTTTATGCTTGTGCCAAAAGATATTTTCAAGAATATGATTTACTAAAAATAAGAGATATATTATTTTCCTTATATACAACTCAAAACGTGTATTAAGTTAAAGCAAATTGATTTAAATTAAGACATTTTTTTGTGTGGGGAATTATACTGGACAATTTCTCAGAGCAGAAGCCGTAGAAGTCCTATAAAAATCGACAGATCCCCATAGCCCGACGATAGGCAAGGAAGCCTCTGTGCTGTAAAGGATCGTTAATAACGCGGACAGCTCTTCCTTGAATGGAATCAAACATGCTCAGTGTTGTGGGGGACGCCATGCCCCAGATATGAGAACAATATTCCAAGGGAGGACGGATTTGGGACACATATAAAGTGTATAAATTAGAAGGAGAGAAATACTTTTTGGCTCGGAAAAGAAATCCAAGCTTTTTTGAGGCTGCCGTGGCTATAGATACAATGTGTTTATGCCAGTTAAGGTTACTTTCAAATGTGACGCCCACAAAATTAAATGTGTCTTTGCTCTGCAGAGATTTGCCACTCATAAATAAAGGATAAGTATTTGATGATTTTTTCCGCACCATGGAACATGATTGTGTTTTGGATACATTAAATTGGACGATATTTTTGACGCCCCAATCCAATATTAGAGTCCAGTAAAAGAGACATATTTTTTTACTTGGGTCAGAGATAACAATGAGACGAGTAACTGGTCCTAACAATTTGTCCATTGTATTTATCTCTTTCTGCTTAACGCAAGTTCCAATAAATATGTCTTTGTCTTTCATCATGGCAGGCTATCGTAGATGGAGCAATCATCGCTTTGCCCTGGTTGCCACGTTGTTTACAATTTCCTGCATGTAAACTTTAATGTCCTTTTGTTTGGCTCACATCTAATTAAGAGAAAGAAAATATACCATGAATCAAATATTTTTAACTTTGTCAACGTTGCCATGAAATGTTATTCGATATTTGTGTTTGATATTTTTCAATGACCGATTTTTTTGACAGTTTGTTTACATTTTCTGTGATTTATTGTGTGCTCTGTGGTTTTTTTACCTTTAATTGGACTTTAACACATCTTATTAGTGACGCGAGTGTATAAATTAAATTTTAGAAAGCCAACAGATAATTTAAGGTAATATTGACATGGTTATCTGTAAAAAAAAATCTTTATAAAAACCAATAATGACATTTTAATAGATGTGTGTAATTATTGAACTAAACCCCAATATTTTATATTAATAGGAAACAAAACAAGTACCTAACATTAAGGGCAAAATAGCACATTATATAATTTGAATTTGCGGGCAAACGATAAAGTCGACTCACGCGCCATCTGCTTACCTTCCTTGAAGACAGACAAGGAAGGCCCAGCAGCTATCTCTCTCGGATAATTTATTTACATTTAGTTGCTCGTCTCGATTCTTGTCTCTGCTTGGGTCTAGTTTTTAAAAGTTGCATTTTTCCTTTAAAATATGATTCAATATGTGAAAATCAACAAAAATAACTACGTCAACAATGTTCCACATAAATTAGCGGCAGTGCTAACTGACGAATTCCGTTTAAACACATTTACCAAATAATGTTTATTTAAACTTTCTTTATGAAGACTGCGTCCTCATAAAATCAGAATAAGTGTTTGTATATTTCCGAAAATTTGGGCTGGTATTTTATCACAAACAGCGTATACGGGTATTTTTGGCAAAAAATGCCTGTAAATTCACTGTAAAAATCTCTTTTACAAAAATTTGCTAAAAATAGCGCTTAATATTGTTAATTTGTTTCAGGAGACCGGCCAGCTTATGTAGGGTCATGAGCTTAAACAGGGTCAGTCTGCCATACCCCGGGACCAGGGCCTAAAGCGGTCCCATTCCTTCCAGATAGACTCTTATGCACCCAACAAAAAGAGCACTGAATAGTTACTCATGTATGTAATGCTTGATATTTTCGACTTATTAAAAGTTTAAAAGTGTCACTCTTTGACTTTTACTTGCAGCCCACGGGGAGGAAAGTTACCCAAAGTAACCATAGCAATAGTCGCAAAATTTAAACTTTGCCAACTTGACATCTTGTCTGACATCTTAGACATCTCTGAGATCGTTTTTTTTTATTCGTTAACATAAAGTTAAAGTAATCATTCAGTATAGAAGGAACAGTTTAAAAATGTAAATTCGGTGCTCTTTGATAAGAAAAAAAATCACAAAAAGTTTAAAGCAAATAAATCGGCATGCTTGTCTTCGCGGCCGCCTTTGCTATATTTCTTTATGATATGCCGGTTGATGCAGCTGGTCATCGCACTATGGGATAGAAATTAATTTTTTGGTCAAAATTCTTAAACTTACCAATCTAACTTAAAATGAGGTGCTTTTACTGGAAAAATATTATAAATTATTACAAATGCTTTTTGGAAACCTAAAACTTATTATATGATATTATAAATTTTTACACCCCCCTTGACACAATTATTTAAAAAATTTTTTATTGTTAGAAAATAAACTAAAATGTCAGCTTGTTTGGTTAATTCGGTAGTATTCTAATCAGTAATCCGATGATTATTATCTCATATGATATACAGGGTACGACAATAGGTATGATTTTTTAAATGGAATACCCTGAATATTATATCACCACCAAAAAATCTTTTAAAATGCTTTAAAAAAATACTACATTTGATGTGTCTATCTCAATTAGTTTCGGAAATATGACCATCCAAATCTGAAAAATAATTTTAAATTATTCTTAGAAGCGTAATAGAGATACATCTTCCCAACTTTTTTTATTTTTTAACGTATAAAATAAATAAAAAACACTGTTTTGTTGGGTAGATTCTGTAGAATCCATATCTTTCATCAGAATGCTTTTATCTTTTAGGATATACAGTGTAGGACAAAACATATTAAATTTTAAAATGGAAAACCTTGTAAATTATAAAAAATCTTGTATCTGTCCTTACACTCAGAAGTAGCAAAAAGTAGGAAGGCAATTGTAAGTACAAAAACTGATAAAGAAAAGGTAAAAAATCTTTGACAAAAGTAGCGAGACTTCACGAGACTGCATCGGAAACACAACAATAGCTCTTATTATTTAAACTCTTTTACTTTTTTAGTAAACAAGGCTAATAATAAACTAAGTAGATTAAATGTTGTATATTTATGTTTACTTAAAATACATTTTCAAGTTTCTTATTACCCCAATAGAAGTCGTCATATCCTTTTATAATTTTGCGTACATGTAGTTTGAAGTATCTACTTTGAAATACACAGCATGAGCCATTAAAATTTCAAAGTTGCTTTTTGGCCAAAATAATGGATTTCTATCCCATAGTGTATCGGCGCGTCGCTGTAAAGGATAGCGGCGCCTTTGTATAAAATAGTCCGATTGCAGGCGGCCTTTTTTATGTTTTTTGTATTATTTTCAAAGGGTACCGAATTTGCGCTTTTAAAATGTTCTTACTATACAACATAAAGTGTTAAAAAAGGTAACTTTTTAACACAGCTTTTTTTCACACTTTGAATTAGAGTTTTGTTCAATGCCTACTACAAGAAACTTAAATATCAATTTATGCAATGTAACAGTAAGCGCGACATCAACTGAACCAAACGAGTCAAGGTACCTTTGATTTCGTCATTATTTCTGTTAAGTTCATGTGTCATTACTTTTAAATTTGACAGTTTGAAAATAAATGTAATAGAAATTATTGAAAATTAATAGTAATAATGAATTTGAATGACTAAGAAATTGAAAAGGAATTTATACTGTTTTAGTATTATTTCTACAAATAGTATGTACATACAATTTTTTAAAATTAAATAATAATTGCATAGTTTTAAAGAGGATTATTGTCTCTTAAAAAAATAAGGAGGCAATGATTTTTGGTAATTTTTTAGAAACCTGCCGCAACTCCGATTTTAACGAAATTTGGTATACAGGCGTTTTTTGGGGCGCTGATCACGAATCTGAGATTTTTTTGGCGGAAACGTTTCGTTCTCGAGATATTCATCATCAAAGTTCAAATTTGAAGTAAGCTTATTTTCACTATATTCCCCTTTTTTGCACCAAATTCTTGATTTAAAGCTAAAGTGTCATAAAATATTTGATTTTCACCTTTTAAAACCCCGTTTTTCTACGTTTTTTACATTATTTTTGCATTAAATTGCGTGGCTTTTTCTTTGATAATGCGGCAACCATACATACACATAGGGCTTCATGGCACACTGGGATTAGCGAATTGATTCAAAGTATGGCTATGCGATTTAATGCCAAAAATAATGTAAAGCCACGTAGAAAAACGGGGTTTTAAAAGGTGAAAATCGAATATGTGTGCCACTTTTTGCTTTAAATCAAGGGTTGTGTGCAAAAAGAAGGAGGAATGTTGTAAAAATAGGATTAGTTTAAATTTCAAGCCTGACTATGAATATCTCAAGAACGAAACGTTTCGCCAAAAATCTTTCAGATTCTTGATCAGCGCCCCCAAAAAACGCCCGATACCAAATTTCGTTAAATCGGAGTTACCACGGTTTCTAGAAAATTACCTGACTTTTGTTGCAATATAATGGCTGTGCTGCAAAAATTAAAATTATTAAGTTTAAATAAATAAAACATGTATAAAATGGTATTTTGAGGAAATTTTTATACGGTCGTGGAAAAATATAGTATAGTAACACATGCATAAAGAGTCTTTTTTTACCCATGGGATTGCCTGTCAAACTTCCCATTAGTAAAAAGAAAGAATAACTATGCACTTAAATGTTACATAAATTACTATTTTAATTAATTTTGCACATTTACAACTCAACTGAATGAATCCCAAATGAGTAGGTTTTTTAATCAACTTTTAAACGTTCATCTAACACTAAGCAGACGTATGTTTATCGACTTCTCAAGCACGTGAAATTGAATGCAGCGTGAAATATTTTACTTATTTTCTATGAAAAAATGCTGACGCAATAAGTAAATAGATTTGCCATAATTTTTCCTTTTAAGGAATTGAGTAAAGATACTCCAAATTAAAATAAATTATCGATCTCGTGGTACCTTAGAAACGGAATATATAGTTAAGGTAGCAATAATACCTCCTAACACACCTGGTGGATGGCAAGCGGCATTATGATAATGCCCGCCCATGATGCCGTCTCTAATGCGCCAATACATGGAAAATTCTCCCATTGCTTATCCAATTTTATTTCTCTCACAATAAAGATCAAGTTTATACAAACATATGTATTAAAATAAAATCAATAACTTACCACCTGAAAATATGCCATTAAACGGTTTCGGTTATTTGAAGAATTGCGTTCGCATCTTTCCAAATACCAAATATGCCATACTCCCGATCATACTGTTGCCTTGACTTAACTGGCAAAGATTTTCGGTCGCTTTTATGGCCTTTTCTCTTATATTTTGTAGAATTTCTTCCATTTTGAGCAAATCGTTAAATCAAAAAATGCCAACTGACTAACTGATAGAAACATCAAAGTCAAACTTAACACCAGTCATTATCTACTTACGTATACAGGTACAGGTGCAACTTATTTTATATTGCGAATAAATAATGTAATTAGTCATTGAAAACTCTTTAGGTAAAACATAGAGAGCATTAGGACAGCGTAAATTCACTGGTAGCTTTTGATATGGCCAGATTATATCGCCCATCAGGTCGAAATCTATCTATTTCTGCACCTGACGGGCATTATTGACCTAAAGTACACAGCCCATTGATACATAAACGGCTTTTTATTTTAATTTTTATTTGGTTGTTTAATAATTGCCTATAATAAAATTAATTTATAAAATATTTTATTTAGCTTTTTGCATGGTCCAGCGATATGCAATAATAGCTTTTATGTATCAAGGGTGTTACTAGGGACTATAATGCTTGAAGGCCGAAATCTGGGGCCCCGGCCAGAGGCCCTCGGGCTAAATTTCGACCTGATGGGCATTATAGTCCAGTAAAGCCCGTGGTGCATACAATGGTTTATGTTTTTCCCAAAAAAGTTTTTCAATGACTAATTACATTATTTATTCGCAATATAAAAATAAGTTGCACCTGTACCTGTGCATACGTAAGTAGATAATGACTGGTGTTAAGTTTGACTTTGATGTTTCTATCAGTTAGTCAGTTGGCATTTTTTATTTAACGATTTGCTCAAAATGGAAGAAATTCCACAAAATATAAGAGAAGAGGCCATAAAAGCGACCGAAAATCTTTGCCAGTTAAATCAAGGCAACAGTATGATCGGGAGTATGGCATATTTGGTATTTGGAAAGATGCGAACGCAATTCTTCAAATAACCGAAACCGTTTTAATGGCATATTTTCAGGAACTGGTAAGTTATTGATTTTATTTTAATACATATGTTTAACAAACTTTATTATTTTTAGTCGGAAAAATACAGTCCGAACTCTCTCTGACCAAGTATTCCACCCTAAGGTCTACGTTGATGGTCTCATGAAAATATAGACATTTCGCAATACCATCGAGAATGCTTGTATATTAATTTCAGTCTTACAAAAATATCTTTTGCACCTCTGGCGCAAAAGCACTTTTTAAACCCACAGCCCGATTGTTACACTCGCTTGGAGCTCGGGCCTGCAACTTGCATCCGCGTGGCATAAAAGTGTTATTTTACGCCCACGGATGCAAAATAACTATTTTTGCTTTGTTTACAAAAGTCATGTGCAAAGTGGTACTAGCTAAAAAATACCTTTAATTTAAGGTATCACAAAGGTGTGATGCCTTTTTAATTTTTAAAGCTAGAGCGTGGGGGGCGCTTAGGGGTCAGCTTATAGTTCTTTTCACGATCTTAGAAAGTGACTTGAGATGGGAATAAAACCATACAACTATTCGAATTTACCGTGCAGGGCCGTACTATATCTGATGGAAAAAAAATTACTAATGTGTAAAGTTTGTTGAAAATTTAATAAATAACCAATAATTTGAAGTAATTATCCCATCTCAGGTCAAGTCACCTTCTTAGATCGTAAAAATAACTATACCCCTTGACTGAAGTATGGTGGTTATAAGTTTTTTCTACTTGTATAAAACTTGAGCCAAACAATAATTTTCAAACTGATTTTTTTATCTTTGACAAACCACGAAGGCTAAAAGCCTAAATACTAACGAACCGTGTATGTCTTAGAGCGAGGTAAGAGGGAGTTTGTTAACACGGGACTTAAATACTTGAAGATTTGGGGGGGTTAAAAAAGACCTCCGCGGGCAGCAGAGTTCCACAATCTAGAAACTCTAGGGATAAAAGAACGAACAAAGTGATGTGTTCGGGGCCTGCCAAGTTGGACGGTATAGGGAAGCATACGCGCGGAACCACGAGTTTCTCTGTTGGGAACCGTGAGTGGAGTGAACTATACTGGACAATTCTTCAGAGCAGAAGCCATGGAAGTATATAAAAAGCGATAAATCCCCCCACAGCCCGACGATGGGCAAGAGAGAGAAGCCTTTCTGTAGGGTGAGAAATCATTAATGAGACGAATAGCTCTTCTTTGAATGGAATCAAGAATGCCTAGGGTTTTGGGGGACGCCATGCCCCAGATATGAGAACAATATTCCAAGGAGGTCAGTTTGGGACACATACAAAGTATAAATAAGAAGGGAAAAATGCTTTTTGGCTCGAAAGAGAAATCCAAGCTTTTTTGAAGCTGCCGTGGCTATAGATACAATGTGTTTATGCTAGTTAAGGTTACTTTCAAATGTGACGCCCACAAAGATTGAAGGTGTCTTGCTCTGTAAAACTTGGCCGCTCATAAACGGGAATGAAGTATTTGATGACGCTTTACTTTTCGCGACAAAAAAGGAACATTGTGTGTTTTGGATGCATTAGAATGGACGAGATTTTGGCGCCCCAATCCAATATTAAATTAAGATCCTGCGAAAGAGATATCTGCATCGCTCTGCGTTTATTTTCCAAATCAGCTTTAGTGATGGGTTTAGGAACCTAAAAACTGGAGTAAAGGGTACTATCGTCGGCTAAACTACGAATGGAATTAGTTGTGGACGACAGAAAGTCGTTAATGTGAAGAAGAAACAATGTTGGTGCCAGAACTGAGCCCTGAGGGACTTTGGTAGCATTTACTTGGTGAAAGCTTGAAGAATGGCCGTCCACAATAACTGATATACGTCGATCAGAAAGATAACTAGAAAGCCAAGTACAGAGTTTAGTTGAAAGACCATAGGAGGAAGTTTATTAAAGAGTGCGGCATGCCAGACCTGATCAAAAGCTTTGGATTAATTTTTTTGAGATAGTCGATTGGAATGTTTAAAGAAATATCTCATACGATTTATTGGGAAATTAATATATTTTTAAAAATATTTATATTTTGCGGTTTATATCCTGGGTACCACTGACATATTTTATTTATTTCTCAAAAACTTAACTTGCGGAGAAACCTTGACTAAACGTGTGAACAAAGATTTTTATTGTAAAAATAGAGCATTATTCGTCACTTTCCGAAAAATAACTATTATCTCGCTATTTAGAATAAATTGTCGGTAATTATCGGTTCGTCCTACATTTTCATTCAAAATCCAGGTCACGGACATTACTTTTGGGATGTATTTACTTTGTTATGTAGGCTGACATCGTATAATATATTTTTGATTTTTTTAACATTTAGGGCATACACGTCATGCACCAGCTCGATTTGTTTCATTCACTATTTTAATCTGTTGAACACTAGCAGGTAGCGATTAGACAAGAACAGACCATTTCAAAGTATGTTCTCCTCTGTCTTTGGTCAACCTTAAATATTTAAATCAGGCGGGAGGTGGAAAGACAGATCGTATAGTCATGCGGCTATGGAAGGTGGGAGGAAATGGATATCTCACGGCCTGAGGGCTCCGATATCATACCGAGAATCTATCACTTCCACTGAAAAAAAAAAGATCCCGGACAGAAATGAATGGACGGATCATAGGAAAGATACCCTCACTCCTAAAGGACTTTACTGGTACACAGATGGGGCTAATAATAGTATTGGGACTGAAGCTGGTGTTTGGAGTGAAAATCAAGAGATGGAGCTAGCCTTCGCCCTTGGAGATCACTCAACAGTAGTTCAAACAGAGGTGTATGCAATCACGGGCTTCTGCCAGATGGATTTTGGACTAGCAATACAGAGACAAACACCTGTATATATGCAGTGACTCAACCTTTTGTAGAAACGCCCTACAACTATTGATTAGGGTGGCTGGTGGGTCAAGATGGTTAGAGTGTATAGAGACTTTTAATACATTAGCAGAGTCCAATACGGTCAATTTGAACAGGACACACTTGTATCAAAAGAAACAAGGCAGCGGATACCCTGGCGGCAGCGGGTAGCAATAACCCAAACCCGGCAGTACCCGGCAGTACCCTGCGGTACCCTGCCCCCGGTGTGGTCCTCAAGCGATGAGCCAAGAATTGGACCATAAGAAAGTTTGAGAAACTATGGTCATCGGAAACAAAGATAATGCTTGCCAGGGCAATGTTCAAAGGTCCCTCTCAGGATCTTACACCGAGATTACTGGGTAAGGACATTGGTGTACTAAAAAGCACCTAGCCAGATTAGGTCTGGTAGCGGATAACATCTCTAGGTGGTGCGGAAATGGGGATGAAACCCTTTCTTACGTGTTTATGGAATGTAGGGGTTTAGAGGGTCCACGAGGGGACATAGTTGGAACCTACAAAATTGAATCTGAATCACTAAAAACTTGCAAGGAGTGGGCCTGCAGCTAATGCTACAGTTGGCACATATCATCGAGCTGGACAAAGTACCGACACTCTAAAGGATATCCCCCTATAAATGGGATCTGCGTACAATGACCAGCGCTGGCTGAGTGCGCAGCAAATATTTTGAAAAAAAAAACGTTAAATACGGAATAATACACTTACAAGGGAAGCAGTTTTTGTTGATTTTTAAATTGTAATGGCTACAAATTAAAAATAGGAAAACAAAGCTAAATAATTGGGAAAAACTATATTCTACAGACTCCGTTTGACCTCGCATTATCGATATAAACATAAACAAATTTTGTCTCGCTTTAGACGGTCTACCATCCGTTGCCCAGGGGTGGTAATAGGGGGGCTATGGGGGCCATGCCCTCCCCTTGGATGCGACATCTCTTCTATTTTATTGTGTTTTATACATGTCTAATGGCAAATATGGGCATTTATTGAGGGTCTTTCCTCAAGGTTGGTCCGAGGGGTGAGGCTGATGTTGGAATTGAAGAGTGAGGACCTTTTCAAATACGTGGGAAGGAGGTTTTGTGTAATTTTATAAAAATAATGAAAGGTGAAAACAATAAAAATAGGTTAGAGGACTTTTTTTTGCCACCTTACACACTTCTCCTCGGTCCATGGCCCCCCTCAGAAAGTCGATATGACCACCCCTGCCGTTGCCCATGAGATTTTGAAGTTGCACGACGTGCATGACCTGTTTATAAAAAAAAACTGATGTGAGAATTTTTATTTTTCAAAATTTTAGGTATGCCAATAGAATAGAGTTATTAAAATTAGGATTTTTAGGTTAAAAATACATTTTGACACGTCGTCAGTCGGTGTTCAATCATCACTGTTGTATAAATGTAAAACATCAATGGGGATTAAAAAAAATAGCCCGGAAACTGTGTTATACAACATAATAGATTTAGTTGGCATAGAAGTTGGTGTAAAATCTAAAAACACATGAAAATATATAGGTCATTCTATTTAAAACAATATATCTAATACGGTTAATCATTGGTTTTTCCCCATTTCTCTGTATTATAATTTTTGTAATAAAAGTCACCTGGTAAGTATAATGGAGTTAGAGCCCGTGATCGGCAGACCTTCGTCATTTTGTAAAAGAAAGCTGAAAGTTTTTCAGCGTATGCTTCTAACATAGGTAGAAGAGATGGGAAACTATGAAGTTTGACTCATAGTGGCTTTGGCAGGTACCAGGTACCAAAGATTAATTAATTGAAACATAAGTTTTCTTATTTTGTAAAAGCTGCACTGTTTGAAAATAATGTTGGCGTTGTCATACTCTTTTTGGGAATATTAGATGAGTATACACATCGACGTAAATACGAGGGGCCGGGCTCCCGAACTCCTCGGCAAGACGCCGCCGCCGCGGGCCCTTAAAAAAAAAAATTTAAGACCAAAAACCTCACTTCCTGCAAAGTCGTACTTTAAAAAATAACACCTAAAAAAATTTGAAGATCAAAAAAAGAGGTCCCTCACTCCTTTAAAAAAAAAAAAAAAACAACTTTATCTGTGATAGCGCTCTTTTTACACTACTTTTAAAATTTTCATCTCAAGTTTAAATATGTCCGTCTATATTATTAAATGAAACAAGAAAATACCAATAATTTTCCACGGACGACGTGAATAAAATTTACGCGATACATCATAACCGACCAATGCAGCGGAAAAACGATAAACCGATTTTAGATCTGGTGAGTCATGCGGACAAAATTAGATAAGCGCCGGTTCACTTCTGAGTTCTTCGTGCCTCTTATTTCTGGCTCGGGATACTTCCTTGTTGAAAGCAAAACGAAGACCGTTAGAAAAAGATGTGTTAAGTTTTTATACAGAGTGTGTAAAATAATTAGTAAGTAGAAGAGTAAATAAAATAATCTTTAACATTAAAAAATATATGTATTTGGTAGATAGGACTTGTAAGTTGTGCATTAGCCAGGGGTTCAACACATCGGCGTAACTACGGGGGTGGGGGCAGGACCGAAGCCCCATGATTAGTCTGGCCCTCAGGACGAATGTGTATAGGCATACACACAACAGTAGTGTGAGGGGCATTTAAAACCAGAATGACTCCCAATAACTCCTAACTTTACTACAAACAAATCCTCCCACCACTACCCTTCCTACTACCTAACTCCCCCACTACTTCAACTACAAACTTATAACCTAAAACAGAGGGGACTCTTTGTTTGACCTCCGGACAGTGGCGGTTAGAGGTGCCGTACGGACGTTTTTACCTTCGGGGATCAAGGAAAGATTCACGCTAAATTGACGGCATCTTTCTTCTGGATCTAAGCGCTGTGAGCGAAGATTCCTATAAGCTGATGGTATCCTGCTTGGTGGTAAACACGAGGCATTTCTTAAATGGCGGGTAATAGATAGGCGTGCCATGGGAACTGTCAGTAGTGAACGTGAAGGTTATACGTAACACCAGTAGCAGGTCTTGGTTTGACAGCCGACAATTTATGCATTGCATCGATTATAGAATTATCTTTGTTCTCTTTTTTGGAATTTCTGGGAGCTACGAGCTCGATTATCCAGATTTTCCGCCGACGAAGACCTGGAAAGCATAGTCCGGAACGAGGAGAGTGGTGGATTGGACCTGAAGGGACCAAAACCAAGAAAATAAAATAGAATAGAATGGAACCTAAAACAGTATGTGTTTAATTGTACAAAAACCACCATCAAAAACTGTTCAAATAAAAATCAAGAAGAGGAGAGTAGAGTGGAGAGTGGTGGGGAGGATATTGGGTGTGGTGGAGAGGATATTGGGTGTGGTGGAGAGAGTAGAGGGAAGAGTGGTGGGAGGATTTGTTTGTAGTGAAGTTAGGAGTCATTGGGAGCATTGGAAGTCATTCTTGTTTCAGAAATGCACCTTATACACTACTTAAAAAAAAAGTTTTAGCGGCGGTTGGGCCCTCCAGGCTGTTCCAAGACCAATCATTTTGTAAAAGTTGGAGAACTAACCAAAAACAAAGTTTAAGTGTTGGAAAACTGTAGAAAGAATGTATGTTCATGTCCCAGACCTGCTCAAAAATTCGGTTATTGAATGTATATTTTTGGACAAAACACAAAAGATCCATTTTCGGAAAATTTGTATTAAAAACAACGTTATAAGGTCTATTAAATTGACACAGCTGCACTTTGAAAAATGGTGACTCAGGCACAGGGAATCCATCGGGACATGTCAGCGATCCGAGTGTTCCCGTTGGAAAAATAGCTTATGAAATGTAGTTAGGAGCGCTCAGACTAATACGAATATATTCACTACGTTCCCAAATTCGCTCCAAGGTGATAGTCAAGAGAGGGCTAATTTTTGGTCAAATAGGACTCAGGCAAAGAAACGGCATTTTTTAATTTTTAATATTTCTAG